>JAWNPJ010000122.1:0-219077 GCA_035047585.1 Drosophila monieri | reverse complement strand
TCTTATTGGAAAATTAATTTCAAGTATATTCCAGTATTTTTTGTGGTATTTTACCGCCTGGTCTCACTGGTAGACATCTAATTACACGCACTAGTCGCACGGCGGAAAAAGAATGAAATATTTTGCAAAAGTTGTGGTCAAAGCCAAAAGTATTTGGTGATTTAGCAGACCTTTTTTAGTCGCAATAAGGTGACTGCAAATTGTTGCCATTAACTGCACAGCCCTACTTGCCCGTATCGACCCCCAATTCGTTGTTTGCGGTCGCCTCAGCTCCCGCAACACTGGGAGATAGCGTTCGAGCAATATTGCTTGTGGCTACGTTATCACCAAATACCGGCACCCCACCTCCGCGCATCAGCTTTGTCCGGAATTCCTCCGACGGGGCTACGAATATGAGAGTCTTCACTTCGACATGGTGCTGCGGAGGCCCCGTCGACTGCAAAAGCAAATCGTACTCGTACGTGATTTGCTTGGGATCGTCTAGGTTGCGGAAGTGTATTTCAACTAGCAGCAAAAAGCCGGCATATGCATATTCCTGAATGGCATAAGGAGGTTCCATTAATACTGCAATGTGATGAAATTAAAACACTTATCTCTGAAGGTTTAGGCGTTCGGGAATTACCGCGCTTTGGGTTGGGAAAGGATTCGTGCAGCACAAACACAACCTTTTCCACAAACTCGCTTATGTCCGCCTGGTTCACGCCCTGGACGTAGATCTCCCAGTCGTGGGTAAAGTCCTGCGGGTGAGGTGTCCTCTTGCTGCGCAGCTTTGACGTTTGGCCAATCTCGAATTGCACCCTGACCGCCATATTGCACTTGGCTCCAGGTTTATAATGTGAAGTAAAACTAAAACTTCTTAGCTTATATACAACTGATCATTGATCGAAGATAGATTATTGATTAGTTTAATGAAATTCTTATTGGAAAGTTAATTTGAAGTATATTCTAGTATTTTTGTGGTATTTTACCGCCTGGTCTCACTGGTAGACATCCAATTACACACACTAGTCCGCACGGCGGAAAAACAATAAAATAATTTGCAAAAGTTATGGCCAAAGTCAAAAGTATTTGGTGATTTTGATTCTTCAGTCCTTTTTTAGTCGCAAAAAGGTCACTGATAATGACCACCGACTTTGGTGGCAGCCAATTCGTGACCAGCAACCCGAGCGCCAGTTGTGGCAGCACATCCCGCTGGCTGACCGAGGATGTTTTTAAACTGGTGGACATTGTCCAGCGGGACGAAGCCATCTACAACCCGCGGCACAAGTACTACTTTTGCCGGCCCTACGTGGAGAACTTCTGGCGCGAGGTGGACCTGAAGCTCGAGAAGAACCCTGGGGCCAGCTTGGCCAAGTGGACCAATCTCCGCATCTCGTTCCGACGCGAGTACACCAACTATCTGGAAGAGAAGGTGCCGCCATGCTGGTCCTACTTCGAATGTATGTTCTTTCTGCACCCTTACCTCCGGAAGAAACATCAGCAACCCAAGTCGCTGGATACCCAGGTGCAGGATGCTCTCGCCCATCTGTCGAGCCTGTCCAATCGCATGCAACGCGAGCGTTCAGCGGTGA
Source organism: Drosophila monieri (assembly GCA_035047585.1). NCBI lineage: Eukaryota > Metazoa > Arthropoda > Insecta > Diptera > Drosophilidae > Drosophila > Drosophila monieri. The sequence goes on along the minus strand of JAWNPJ010000122.1, from coordinate 217,506 downwards.
TCCCGGCCAGTAGCAGTAGCGGTCAGCCTTCAGTGTCTGCGCATCAGTCGCCGCAGGCGCATCAGCAGCTAGACAACTACTTGGACTACTTCGACGAAGCAGAGCACAACAATTCCGAGCTGGAGGACATCATCGAGGAAGAGCAGCAGCGAACCAACCGCTTCCACAACCAATTGGACAGCAATGATATTAAGTCCGAGTGCGAGGAGCCGGCGGATGACTTCGAACAGGAACAGGAAGAGGATGAGCATGAGGATCAGGACTTGCACAAAATGGCGCCAACTTCCAGTTCTACGGCGGCGGTGGTCGAGGCCCAACGGCGCTACGCTCACCACCAGCCCCAGTCCACTCGACTGCACTTGGGACGTCTGCAGATGCGGGGCTACCAGGACGAGTTGCGAGTTGGTGGAATTCGGCCCCGTTCTCAGGAGTTACAGGCTCCTACTGCATCGGTGGCAGGCGGTAACTTCACATCGCAGCCGGCAACCCACTCAAATATCTCGTTTGTGCGACCCACATTCTCCAAGCCAGTGGACCTCGTCAGCACGACTACGCACAGTGGCGGCGGGGCAGCAGGCGCAGGAACTGGCGGTGGGGTGTCAGTAGGCGCAGCTCCTTCAGAAGCAGAGCTACCTACGCCCTCTACTGCGGCCGGGCCCACAACCATAATGCCAAGTAGCAGCGGTGGCAATGGAGGCAGTTACCTTCGGCACAATCATTCTCATGGAGGACATCACACAGCGCCACCGCCAGTGCTGCCTTTGCGACTAGAGACCAATAATTCGGGTGGAGGATCCTTGGCCAACGGAAGTGTCGGTGGTGTGGAGTTATGCGACTGCAAAACCGATCCCGATGCCATGTTTCTGATGAGCCTTCTGCCAGACATCCAGAAGCTAAACGGACGCGACCGAGGCAAGATCAAGATTGCCTTTCAGAACATCCTTCAGGACTACCTATACCCGGACTAACTACGATCTCTGTGTATACTTTCCGCTTAAATAGCCTGGCAACTCATTCGGCACAGCCGGAGGGATTTCGCTTTCTATTGATTTTTGGTTTATCGTTGGAAAATTTGATTTAATCTGCTGTGCAAGAACGAAGTATCCTTAAATTGTTTTGAACACTATTTTCTATGTTTATTAAGTGTATAAATATTTATAAATATTAATTGTGTAATACACAAGAATAAATTCATTCGAAATTATGCGAAATATATGGCTACAGGTAACTAGAAGTATCACACACGAGGGCCAACTCGGTTCGGATTGGATCCCATCCTCACTCGAGGAGCCTTAGCGCGCGGGTGATCTTCTTGATCTTGTTGTCCAGCGTCTTGTCTTCGTGCTCGCATATGTAGTAGTGTCGGGATGTGCACTCCTGCCCGAAGTAGACGTAGCTGTGCTTTCCGGCATTGTAGCTTAGTCGAAGACAGCGACCCTTTCCCTCAATCTGCACTGTATTATTGAGAACATCTTCCTTGGCTGCCTCCTCGATCGACTGCTCCGAACTGTCCACCAAATTGGAAGCAGTCGAGTTCTCTCCCTTCTGGGCCATCGCGATGGAGGTAAGATTTGTGTTTGGATTGACTGGCTTTGCAGAGTTCGACCAGATCCAGAGGAGGCCCGGGTTCAGGCCACCCAGCCAGTAGTCCCTGCCCCTGTGAGCTGGCTGGTTCAGCAGATAGGCCATTATCTCCTCGTTCTCCGACACCTTCTCGAACTCGGCCAGATGCGAGTTGAGGCCCTTGCAGGCCGAGTTGGCCGTCTTCCAGTTCACCTGCTGCTGGCTGTTGATGTAGTAACAGTTGTCGCTGATCCGAGTAAAGTTCGTGGGGCACGGATCCTTCACCTCCTTCTGGTTGTTGCCAGCCATCAGGTAATATATTAGCTGCTCCGACCGCCTTACTCTGCTCTCCAGGTAATCTGTAAGGTAATCTCTAGGTAATTTTCTTTCCTTTTAAGGGATAATCCATTCAGACCAGGATTTCAGTCGGAAATGGAGCAAAGAGCAAGGACTTTGTGAACTTACCCACTCTGTAGACCAATTTCTCAATAGCTCCTAAAAGATATAGATCGTTTTCAGAAACGGCACGGAAAGTAGTTGGCGGGCTGCTGCCTCCGCCCACGTGATGTTGCTGCTGGTGCTGTTGCAAATGTTGCTGTGGAAGTTGCTGCTGCTGTTGCTGCAGTGGCACTGGACGCAAATGCTGCTGTGGGGCATCTCCACCTCCACCTCCACTACCAGAACCCCCACCAAAGCCAAATATTTGCTGCAGGAAACCAGGCTGTTGTCGTTGCTGCTGCTGTTGTTGTTGGTGCTGCTGCTGCTGTTGATGGAGCATCTGATTGGTCATTGGACGGAACTGAGGATTCACAATGGGGCTCTGGCTCTCAACGGGCTTGCGAAGATGAGGCTCCAATTCCACAGCTTCACCAATGCGTCGGGTGATGTAGATGTTGTTGCCGGGTCGTTTGTAGGCCGAGGAATGGTAAGTTAATGGCCCATTCATGCCCATTTCTCCACCCATATAGGGCAGATCCTTGCTCTGCCGATGACTGCTGCTTTGGCTAAAAAAAAGTAACCATTTTTTTAAGCCAAGGGGAAAATGTCACTCCACCCATCAGTTACACCCACCTTAAGACGTAATCTTCGAGAAATTGCGACCAAATGGGAGCATCTACGTCCGCCTCCGCCTCCGACTTGACGAGTGATTCATTGGTGAATTTTTGCATAGTTTCACCATCATCGCCGTGGCTGGCATTGCATAAGAGTCCGGGCATTACGAGTACCGCCAGGTAAACAAGGGCTCCAAGCCGGAGGTGTTTGCTAGCCGGCGACATGATGACATGCAATGTTAATGGGTGTATTGCCCCCCGCCCTTCGATTCACCTTTGGAGCAGCAGCTCTTGGAAATGCAAGTCGCGCGCGAGACCTGAACACTTTCGATTTCGGTGCGTTTTTCGTGCGGTTTTGGCCGCGTCCGCGTCTCTAGACCGTTCGTTCGCCTGCGTCGAGCTGAAAACCCCGACTGAAGCGTGTCTGGTGGCTTAAACTTGAGCTTGGCTTTCGGTCCGGTTCGGTCCGAACCTCTCCGGTCTCTCACCACCGCCAATGGCAATGGCCCAGACCCATTGAGGTTGTTGTTGTTTTGTCGCTGAGACCGAGAAATGCAAAATTTCACTTTCTCCTTCGGCGGTGCGGCGGACTCTTCACAAATGTAAGTCATTGGGCCTTTCTTGTGATCTGTGTTTCTCCCGCAGCTTTTGTTGGCCGTCAACGCCCGCCTTCTGACACACTGTTTGCACTCCATTAAGTTTGGTTTTGGGGCTTAGGTAATTGAAGTGGTTTATAGAAAGGTAAATAAAAGGGAATATTAATGGTAGAAATATAATTATTTCATGCTAGTACCGATCTAGTGAAGATCTGAGGGATAAGACACTTAGAAATGATATACCTTCTAGATATTCCTTCTAAATGAAGTATACTATCTATCATATTATATCTATTATTATTATATACCATATACCTCAAGGATTTTAGCTTATATTAGACTGCAGGTATACTGGCTGCAGATTTTCCAATTACACTAGTTTACACGAAAAATGATTTTTCACTCAGGACTCTATAACTTTTAAACTTCTCACTCAATTTGGATGATCTTTGGCTTAAATTGTTTGTAAATAATAGATCTTTGGCCAAAAATCTTGAAACCTTTGAAAAAATGTGTTTTTTTCTTGGCAAAAATCAATCCCAAAAATTGAAATTTTCAAAATTGTTCAAAAATTTCCCTATTATTGTACCTTGGTTGCTTGTGAATTCCAAAGATTATATTCAATCTGCACATATTAAATATCCACGTAAACTTCACTTCAATACCTTTCGATCAATATCCATTTTTTTTTACCAAAAAACTGAAAAAGTACCGCAAAAACACGATTTTAAAAAATATCTCAATATCTCATGTCATTTTCGTGTTCTCCGATCCCAAATTACTATAAAACAATCATCAATTTCAAGGTCCACTCGATTACCTTTAAATTTGTAAACTAGTGTTATTTTAGAAACTTGCTTCAAACTTTTAATTCCAACCATTTTCTAATCTTCACTGAGTTCAAGACCCCCTCGACTATCATATCATATCTAACCAGCTTATGTAAATAATGACTCGAGATATCTTATGTGCAATTTAACACACCACTTAAAGTTTTAATAACTATTTTATGGCGCCACGTCGCGAGGCGACAGAGAGAAAGAAGTCGCCAAAGAGAAAGAGCCGGTGGACAGATGGATGGATGGATGAAAGGCGGCCTCCGACCGGGAGCCCCTCCGATAGGGGCATGTCAAGTGCGACCTTAACGGAATTGATGGTCAAAAAGCTGGCGCCCACATCTATCTATCTCTCTATGAATCTCCATCGAAAAAGATCTCGAACTTGCCAACTGATTTACCCTGAAGATATGAATGAATCTGTCAGATATGTATGTATCTGAACTTTCGTTATATTTCGAACTTGCTATGACAATTATCGGATGTTAACGATGTTGCAACCAAGGCCTTGTTTGCGGTTCGTGATCCATCGTCGATCAAGTGATGACGCACTTTTGATTTGGGTAATTTTGGTTCAACATCCATGGGATTTCCCAAAAAAATAAAAAACCTATAACCATTGAAAAAATGATTTAAAAAATAACCAAAACAAAAAAAACCGAAACCAACTTTGCATAATCGCCAAGTTCGACTGAATCTTCGAATAATTTCTTATCAACTTTAGCGAAGAGCGCTGACGGGCAAAGAAAATCAATTTAATGGATTCTCATTAAAAGCAAACATCAAACATATAATTTTTTTAGCAAATTTTTTATAAATTTTTTTTGTATACTTTTTTTGTTGGGTGTTTTTTTTTTTTTGTGTGTAATTTTATGATATAAATTCAAATTAAAGCAGGATTCATTCTTAACAGCTTAGATACAGTTATAGATCTATCGCCCTATCTCTTTCCCTAAATTTCTCCCTATCTCTCTCTCTCTATAATTTATTTCCTGCTTCTCTGTCCGCTTCTTAATATTTTTAAACAATTATTGCTTTAAAAATACAAAATTCGTTTTTTTTTTTTTTGAAGTAGAGGGACTTGTTTGTTTTTTACATTCTGCTACGTTTTGGTTGATTTTATTTTTTAAAAAATAAAAAAAAAATATTGAAAAGATAATGTGATCCTTGGTTCTATTACAATCTATGCTTGGTTCTTGTTGCTGTTGTTGATCTTGTTGTTGTTGTTATTTATTTATTATGAAGTATATAGATTTATAAAGAATTTTTATACACAATGGATGTTGTTCTTGGTATCTGATATCATTCTGAGATAATTTTTAAAATTAGTAGAGTACTTCGTCGTCGTCTTCTGTTTCCTCCGCTGCTTTTCATTGTTGTTGTTGTTGTTGCTGCTGTTGTTGCTGATGATGTTCCTGGGGTTAAAGGCCATATATGAATAGCCATTTTAGTAGCCAGCCAATTCGGCGAATGTGGAGTCCATCTCGTCGGCCAGGGACTTGTACCTGTCCTTGTTGATGCCCAACTCGTCTGTGGAATTAATTTAAAAAAAAAATTATTATTAGATAAATCAAATATTAAGAGATATTTTAGCCAAAAAAAAACAGTTAAACACTTAAACAATACACTGTGCGAAATCGTGACAATCTTGGGTTAATAGCGCGCTGTTCTGGCAAGCGTTTTAATTTTTAAAATATCCTTTTTTTTTTAGATCAGTTAGAGTGCAGTGCTGTGAGGGATTTTGGGGGGACCTCTACGGGTTCTAGCCATGATCTATCAAACCAATAAATGCAGACTTCTGTGGCGGAAGACCTGATCAGCTTGGAAATGTGATGCGATCGTCAAAAAAAAAAAACAGACAGAACTAAGAGTTGATATTGAAAGATATATAGTGCTGATCTGAGAGTATCCAGGGAAGGCAAGACAGGTCAAGACAGGTGAAGAGAGATCATGCCACATCAAAAACGGAAAACGGAAAACGGAAGGAATATCTGGCATACAAACAACATATACATTGAAAAAATTCACCTGTGTGTTGAAAGCACAATTAACTACAGTTGCAACTTATTTTTGGCTTTGGCTTGATCTGAACTGGATTTTTTTTACAGTGTACTGGCTGGAGACTTTTGGGGGGAAGTGTGTGTGGGTTTGGCCACATTCAAGCGAGACTAAACAAATTATTTACAGTGTTTGGAAAGAAAGAGTCGTGGACAGAATGGGTGTATGGGTCTGGATAAATACACTGGCATCGGAAAAATAATATATTGTATATAAAAAAAATATAGTTGGGGAGAAAAATTGTATTTTCTTTCGGGAGGGGGGTTGTCTGTGTGAGTATTGTTTGGATTTTTGTTTTTTTTTTTGTATTTTTTGATTAATATCCAGTAAGTTCGGCAAATGTCTGGTCCAAATCGTCGCAGATTGCTTTGTATTTTTCCTTCTCATGGAAGAGACGGTCTGCAAAAAGCATTTTTTTTTGTTGGTTTTCATTTATACAATTTATATACAAAATAGATAGATTATTCGTTTGGAAAATGGTCATATAATGGGTCGAGAATACATAATTACATCAATTAATGAAAGCGATTAAGTAAGTAAGTAATTAATGGCCATTTTGGGCGATATATACAATGCGAGCATTAGTTGAAGCCAGCGTTCCGAGTGGGAGTGGCATCTCCGGCGTCTCGTCGAGGGAGTTGCATCCTCGGGAGCTGAATGAAATGGCGAGGGATGGGGAGTGGAACGTGGAGAACTTACCCTCTAGCCTGTCGACCTCCTTCTGCAGGCGCTTCACTTGCTTCTCGGCGTGCTCGGCGCGCTGCTCGGCCTCCTTCAACTTGGCGGACAGGGTCTTCATCTCGCGCTTGAACTCCTCCACGCGCTGGTTGGCCTTCTCCTCAGACACCTCCAGAGACTTCAGAGAGTTGCCGACAACCTGCAAACGAATCATTATAATCTCTAATTCCAAAGAGAAATTTTAAGGTTGAATTTACCTTCAGCTCCTCCTCCAGCTCCATGATCTTGGACTCGCCGGAGCGGACACGATCCTCAGCAACCTCCAGCTCGTCTTCAACGAAGGCCAGCTTGCGGGAGACTTCGTCGGACTTGGTATCAGCATCCTCAGCGAGCATGCGGGCCTCCTTCAGCTGGTTGGTGAGCTGATCCATGCGCTCCTCATCCTGCTGGGAACGGTTCTCCAATACCTTGCACATACGGTTGTTCTCATCAGCCGACTGGGTGGCCTCCAGCAGCTTCTGTTGGGCGGTGGTCGAGCGCTCCTCGGACTTCTCCAGATCCTCCTCAATCTGTTGCACCTTACGGTTGAGGGTGGCCACCTCCGATTCGGTGGAGGTAAGGAGTTTCTCCTTCTCCTCCAGCTCGGTATTGGCCTTCTCCAGCTGCTCCTTAGCGGTAACCAGATCAACCTCAACCTGGACGAACTTCTTCTCCAGATCGCGCACCTCCTCGTTCAGTTTGTCGGCGCGGGAGTTGGCATCCTTAGCTTGGTTCTCGCAGGTATCGGCCTTATCAATGGCGTTATCCTTCTCAAGCTTCATCGCTTGCATCTTCTTCTTGATGGCGTCCATGGTGTTTGTGTTTTTGTTAACGGCTTAGAAGGGAAGAAAACTGGAAAAAAGCACTGGAAAGTGGAAAGAAAAAGGAAATTTTTTTAGAAAGTGGTTTAAATAGGTTTTCGAGATGGACTTTATTATAGACTTTATCTTCAAAAACTAAGTTTTTATTTATTCAAAAATCTATATAAATTATTTTTTACATTAAATAATAACTCTCATCTTGTAGTAGATTCTTTTCATCTTTCCAAAATAGATCCATTTCCAAAAGTTCTAATTTTTTTTGAAATTCTATACTATTTTAATGAAATAATCAAAATAAACATTGGAAAGTGCCTATATCTCATGGGAGATATATAGCATATGATATATAATTTGACACCTGGAGGCTTTTCACCTAAAAATTAAAAAAAAAAAGTGCAATTGAAAATCTGTTTATTCCAGACGCATTCTATATAATAGATATGTGTATGGGATGTTTAATTATAAACATGTTTGTTGGTGCATATGTATCTGTGCAATAAATTTGAAAATTTAAATGTAAACACATTTCAGAAGATCTCACGTAATTTTCATTTTCCATTTTCAATACGCCCACTCCGATTCGGAATCCGAATCCGGATCCGGCGATGAGGCTATATATTTTTGTGCGCTGCACGATATTTGTTCGAGTTAAAAATAAACTTTATATGCTTTTGCATAGAACGAAAAATATCCAGTCCACTCGCACACACACCAACACTGTCTCATGCGAAGAATGAATGCTTTTTTGGACATTGTGTGCTAAATGTAATTCTAGAGTTTCTCTTAGAGTCTTCCCCCTATTATTTCGAAATACACAAAAAACGCAAATAGATGTGTGTTGGGAGATTGCAATTTGAAAAGATTTCAATTCTTTGGGGTCATTTAATGCGTGGGTGTGTGTGTATTTGATGGGATGGTATCTGTATCTATGTATCTATGGGGGCTTCCACCAGAAGTGGGACAAAGTCATTTATGTTGTAGTTGCTGCTCTTTTGGAGGTCTTTTGATACTTGTGTTTTTTTTTTTTTAGTTTCCGAAATACTATATCAAAGAGTATCAGTTTTTTTTTTTGGAATAAGAAAAGATATGAAAAACATACCATCTAGAATTTTGAAATCAGAAAATAGTTTATCTACTGAAAATATTTATTAGTTCATAAAAATATATTAATTTTTATATATTTTGTAATAATTATTGAAAGAATAACAAGCTTTTTTAAGCTTTTATATATTATATGTGACTATTTTCATAAATTTGGCCTTCGAAATCATTCATAAATGGCAAGAAAATATTTGTTCTGTTTTTGAATTTCAAGTGGGTGGCAATCCACATACATATCTATATATCTTTATATCTATATCTTTTCTTTTCTTCTGTGTATATCTATATCTTCCCAAACAGCTATATTATTTTCCAAAATATCTAGCTTTTTCCCCCGCCCCATCTCTAGCTCCTAAAAACAATCTCAAGGATAAATTCCCAAATCTTCAATTGCCTTCGACTCTTTGTTCACTTTATGAGATCACAGAAAGCTAGACGGAAAAGCTTTTTCGTCTAAATTTCAAGTAGAGTTAAAAATAAACTAATACGACTGTGTGAGTGTGTTATTTTTTTCATAGAGTGAGTAGGCAGGTGTCTGTCTGCAGTTAATTTTAAAGAATTTTCTTCGAGGAGAACACTTATTGAGTGCGAGTGTCTGTGTGTTTGTGAAAATTGTGCGTAGCAGAATAGGTGGGTAAGGTGTGTGTGCATATGTATATGTATCCCATTTTCTGGTGGAGCTTTTCTTGTGAGTGTGTGCAAATTATTCTCTCACACACACGGATAGTCGATGGTATTGGTGCCGTCAGATTTAGTTACAAAATTCCTTATAAGCGAATTTTTAGAAATATCCGATATATAATTATCATAAATTTTCGTTCGAAAAATTTGTCAAGTTTTTTAAAAGCAATTAATACTATTTTTTTGAAGTTTTCACTTTTAATTATTAACTTTTTTCCACTTACCGATTTTTTTTATAGTTTAAGAACTTAATTAAAATTCGTAGCTCTTGACACATATACATATGCACATTATTTATCGTGAAATGATGGAGATAATCCCATTTTTTGAATAAATTTTGAAGTTTCATCTTATCCTTCAAAATGCACTTATCACTTTTTCTCAAAAACTGGTATATTTTATCCATTTGAAAATACCAATTTGGCAAAGACGAGAGTTAAAACTATATATTATATAGATTTTTTTTTTTGATAATTTTTTGGGTGAAAATCCTGGTGGACCAACCTTAGCGTTTCAAACACACTATACGCTGTCGAAACCCCGAGAACACTGATGCTGACCAAGTTGCTTAGCCAAGAAAGCGACCCCAAGATCCGACGCAAGGCAACACACGCATACACACAGACTCGGAAAAACTCACACACACACACTCGATCCTCACACCAACGCAGTATTGAATAATTTTTCTCGCCTCAAAATTTCCCCCTAAAATATAAGCGGAAAAGCGCTTTCGCAACTTTCCGCCCCAAGATCGAAAATTTCCCTTGAAATTTCCCCCCAACTTTTTCTCTCTCATTTCCCAGCCTGCATTCTCGTCATTCGAAAGGCGTGAAAATTATGCGTTTTTTTTTTTCGTTTCTCCTTCTAAAAATTAAATTGAATTTATTTTTTTACTCACAACACTCGCACAGTGGTGGTGTGTGGTATGTGTGTGCCTGTATCCGTCAGATACATGGCTAAAAATAGCGCATAAATGTTAGATGCCTGCCAGAGAAAAGCAGCAAGAGCAAGCCTAACAAGATGAACATCTATTTTGGCCTGGCTGTTAAAAAAAAACACAAAAAATATTGAGAAACATTTGGAATTTTGATCGGAACCATGCCAGAAGGCGAAAAAAACTGTTCATTTGCTATTATTTTGGTCTATTAATTGGTCTAGTTTTCAGTCTTCCACACAGAATTAAGGAAAGGATATTATATATTTTTAGATGAATGGTTTTTGATCCTATCATGATGGTTGTTACTTGAAATCATTTAAAGTCTAATAAAAATTATTATAAAATGCACCATTAATCGAGTAGCTTTTTGTATTTATTTTGTATTTTTATAAAATAGTCACCCCTATTTTTGGAAACAATAAGTATATATATTTATTACAAATTTTCCAGAGCAACCTTGGATTTTTTCTCAATGGAAAATCAATTGTTTTTTGTTGTTTCAAAAACAGAAACTTTTAAAAATCTCCCAAAATATTAAAAAAAAATTCTTAAGACTCTGAATATTTTTTATTACATCACTTATCATTTAATTGTTTGTTTAAAAATCGAATAAATAATTTTTTCAAGTTAGTCACTTTATACATTTTCAAAAAATTCTCAAAACCCATACAGACTGATTTAAAAATAGATCATTTTTTTGTAATATTGCGCTTTTATTGGACTTTACGTATAAATGGAATATACATTCTTGATTAATTTATTACCAAGCCAGTGGTCTCTCCAATGTATTGAAGGAATGAAGTGAGACGAACATAGCCAGAAGGATATCCGGCAGTGCACTGATCTTCGGCCACAAAAGAGTTAATACCAATCTGCTGCCACTGGCCGGAACTGGAGTTGTAGAGGATGAGGGGACCGCCGGAATCCCCACTGCAGATGGACATGTTGGTGCCGTCGGCTCCTTCGGCGCACAGAGTGGAGTCCAAGACGACGGATGAGCCGTAAATGGGGGCACAGTTCTCATTGCCGATGACCGTCACCTGGGCGTACTGAAGGATCTCAGAATACTCCAAGTACTCGTCGTCCATTAGTCCATATCCGGCGACAGTGGCCACGCTGCCCACAAAGTTGTTCCAGTCCTGGGTAGCAGATACCAGACTGATTGGGCTGATCGTGCTTGAGAAGGTTAGGGCCTGGGGGAGCTGGATCAGCGCCACATCGTTGTTCATTTTGTCATTGTAGTTCGGGTGAACGAAAATGCTGGACGAGGTCATATTCAGAGCATTCTCGTTGTTCAGCTCCACACTGCCGAAGATCAGGAACAACGAATCGAAGCCATAGCCGCAATGGGCCGCGGTCAGGACCCAAACGTCCGAAATAATGGATGCACCGCAGAGCAAATCGTCCCATTCGTCCCTTTTCAAAATCACCTGCCACGGAAACTGCCCAATTGTCGCCTGTTTGCCAGATATAATACGTCCGTGCTGGTTTCCACGAAAAAAGAACCCATGATAAGTCCTTATCGCACAACAATTAATCAAAATACTCACAATACCAGGTAACGCCTGTCCGCTCGATGACGAAATTTCCTGGCCATTAGTGGCTGAGAATGCTAATAAAATTAGCAATAATGATCGAACAAGATTTACGGCACTCCGCTCCATGGTTATCCGTTTTCGGTCGGAAGCTATATGATTTAATGTTCGATTCAGACAATTTTAATCTTCACCCTTAACTATTCTGCCCCTTTGTTTTGTTATCACTGGTCGGAATTTTGCACATTTTGTTTTAACATGGTGAGTTTTAATGAACTTGATAAGATTAAATAAGTATTTACCCAACACCTTAAGTGTGTTAACCAATTAAAAGAAGCCCAAAGAGGCGGAAGCTCATAAAAGTGTTCTATATATACGCTATATAAGATATGACGTTGTTTTCAATTTCATTTCATTGTCATTATAAAAAAAAGAGAGCTTTTGCTTCACAGTGGATATGAAATTTATTCTCATTGGTTTTTGATTTATTTAAAAATTAATTGTCCATTTCGAAAATGTTTCATACGAATTTTTATGAAGAACAAGAAAGGAATGCTAAGTTCGGAAGTTGATATACCCTTGCAGTTAAGTGACAGCTTATATTATTAGATATATATCTGATCTTATGTAGATCCTTATGAAACTTGGCAGATCGAAGAAAGTTTGCCCAAAGTGGATCCCTTGAAAAGTCCAATCCCTCTAACTTAAAAAACAACGAAGTTATGCAATTTTCGATCAATCAATTATATAGGATAGCCATGGGATATAGTCGGCCGAAACTTTGAAACTTGGAAACTTTTGAAACAGATCGAATTAGTTTGTAGAAAGTAGAATCCACAGAAAGTCCCATCCTTCTAACTTAAAAAACAACAAAGTTGTGGCATTTCCGATTAATCAGTTATATGGCAGCTATAGGATATAGTCGACCGATCCTTTTAAAACTTGGCAGATCGAATAAATTTGCCCAAGGTAGAATCCCATATAAAGTCCCAATCATTCTAACTTAAAAAACAACAGAGATATGGCATTTCCGATCAATCAGTTATATGGCAGCTATAGGATATAGTTGACCGATCCCGGCCGTTCCGACTTATATACTGCCTGCATAGGAAATGATGGATGTGAGCAAAGTTTGAAGTCTATATCTTTTAAACTGAGAGACTAATTTGCGTAGAAACAGACAAACAGGCGGACAAACGGACAGACGGACATGCTTGTATCGACTCAGGAGGTGATCCTGATCAAGAATATATATACTTGATAGGGTCGGAGACGTCTACTTCACTGCGTTGCACACTTTTGACCAAAATTATAATCTGCAAGGGTATAAAAATCAAAAATTTTCAAAAATGATTTCGAAAAATGAATAAAAAAATCTATAGCATACAAATAGAAGCACTTCAACCCCATCGTTTATGAAACCACCCATTAAAAACATCATTGAATCATTTTATATGCAAAAGGTTTCTTTCTGTTTATTGATCATAAAAATATTGAGTGTTAAATAAAAATACATACATTGTGTTATTTGGTTTGCATGTTTCCATAGAAATTACAAAAGCTATGTCAAAATTGTAAATTTTATTTATACGTCTCCCTTTAATATTCTAAATTATTACTTTTATTTTTTATGAATACTAATTCTCATACAAAGGCCATAGACAATTTTAGATACAATTCGCATACTGCCAAGAAAAGAAACTCAAGCTGGCTGAAGCTTTCTTTAGAGATCTATGAGTATTATATGATGAAGGGTGGGTTTTTGAGGATCTCTTAATTAAATATGATTGCTATGATCCTTTCGAGTTGAAAATTGCAAATATCAAGGAAAATGGCAGCATTTTATTCAATTTCTTAGATTTAACATTTTTTTAACACTCTTGCTTGTGAAATATAAAATTGTTTTGGAATGTTTAGGCGCTGAAGTGTACTTTAGTGTGTTATGTTAAAAATAATTTGTAGATTGGACGTCGAAATGCATTCAGACTCCATTTTGTTTTTCTTTGTAGATCGCAGGCTGGATTTCCCCGGATATATCCACTTCCTGTTTCCGGCTTTAGTAATTGTTCAGTTCGGCGTACTCCAGTTCCTGGGCAATAGTTTTGTACTTTTCCTTACCTTTGCTAACCTCCTCTACAAAATGCACAGCAAGAAGTGAAATAAATATTAAGATCAGTAATAATAATTTTGAGATTGCTTTATTACTTAGTTTGGATACAAAAAAATAAATAAAAACGTTTTGAGTCAAACAAATACACAATAGTTTCGGTGCGTCCTCTTATTTCTCTGCAGGCAGAAATCAATCTACAACAAAATCTATTCAAACTCAGTACACAAATCAAAGGTAACGAAGGCAACTACGATTACAATAAGTACAGTGCGCCTACAGGTATGCTACGGTACAGTGAATACAATCGAAAGGTGTGACGCGAAAATAGAATACATTGTCGATCGATTTGCTGGCGAGTGGGAGCAGCAGTGCTTGGATCGATCCGCTTATTCCTTGAGGATGAGCTCGACGAAGGCGGTGTCGAGATCGTCTCCGATATCCTTGTAGCGCTCCTTCTCCAGGACCAGGTCGTCTGTTTACCATCGTGTTCAAGAAATCATAAGAGAACGCAAGAGTAAGGAACCAAAATTAATAAAATATATAAACAGAAGATATTAAAATTACACAAATCCTGACAAAAACTAACATCTTGTGACGAATAAAAAAGTAATTACCTCTTTTTTTCGATAAAATTTAAATAAAAATGCAGTCGGCGGGGTTGAACTGTGGCTTGGCATATCACAACTAGCTGTTAATGTTAAAAATAAAAAATAGCAGCAAAAATATAAAAGCAGCACTTGGTTTTTGCAATGCTTCGTTTAACTAAACTGTTTAATTCCATTTAGTTATCGTTTATAAAAAAAAGTTTTAAATGTTTCCAAAAACGTGCTCTTAATTCAAAGTTTTTTAAAAGCAGGGCAGTATTTGGTAGCGGTAGCAGTTGTGTTCCTTCTCGCGCGGGGCACTTAGGCTGGTGGCGCCTCGCCCTCGGCAGCTGGAGCTGCTTCAGCGGGGGCTGCCTCGGCGGCGGGAGCAGCTTCCGCGGCCTCCGGAGCTGCTGCAGCATCGGCAGCCGGAGCAGCCACTGCGGGGGCAGCAGCAGCTTCTCCCTCAGCTGGTGGAGCGGCACCTTCAGCCGGAGCAGCTCCCTCGGCCGGAGCGGCGGGAGCAGCACCTTCGGCTGGGGCAGCACCCTCAGCGGGTGCTCCCTCGGCGGGAGCAGCTCCCTCAGCTGGCGGAGCAGCCTCACCCTCAGCAGCTGGCGCGGGCTCTGGCTCGGATCCGGGTGGTGGTGGCTCGTAGTTCTTGACGTACGGCACCTCGGCGCCCTCTGGGGGCAGATCGATCGAGTATTCGAATGGCGGCGGTGGTGGTGGTGGGGGTGTGGGTTCCTTTGGCGGTGGAGTCGCCTCCTTGGCCGGTGCGGCTCCCGGCTCTCCGGGTGCCCCACCCTCGCCTTCGACTCCAGCTTCGCCAGCGGCAGCCGCAGCTGCTTCCGCCTCGGCAGCGGCAGCAGCTTCCGCTTCCGCCCGGGCCGCCTCCATGGCGGCCAACTCCTCGGGCGTGGGTGTGGGCAGCTTGGGCGTGGGCGGCTTCGGGTTGCGGACCGTCCAGAAGGGCTCCAGGCCCACGATCAGGTCGACGAAGGCCTCGTCCAGGCTGTCGCCGATGAGGCAGTAGCGTTCTTTTTCAACAATTAGGTCGTCTGCGGATGCGGAATGCCATGCGGTGATGTTTGTGAGACAAGCAAGAGAAGCGAAGGACGAGATTGGGGGTATAGAGAGTATAAAGAGAATAAAGCGTGAAATGGAGGCAAAAGTATAACAAAAGAAAAACTAAAAGAAGCGTAAAGTAATATATATCGGAGTACAGAGGGAGTCGGGGGATGTGGCATGGTTAGTGAGAGGAAAACATTCTGGCCAGTTCTGTAACGAGGAGATCCTTTTAGAGATCCTTGATCTATTTGGCAACAAAAACGACATTATTTTCCATTTCAGTTTTCAGCTCTCAAGCTGGTGGAGCATCTTCGGCCGGTGGTGGAGCGGGAGCTTCAGCCTCGGCGGGAGCTGCGGCATCTGGTGGCGGTGGTGGAGCCGCCTCTCCCTCTGCGGCAGGTGGTGGTGGAGCAGCAGCATCGCCTTCTGCAGCCGGTGGTGGAGCTTCTCCTTCGGCTGGAGCAGGAGCTCCCTCGGCAGGGGCTCCCTCGGCCGGAGCTCCCTCAGCAGGAGCTCCCTCAGCAGGGGCTCCCTCTGCAGGAACAGGCAAGATGTCACCTGGTTCAGCGTTCTTCACATACGGCACTTCGGCGCCCTCTGGTGGCAGATCCTTGGCATACTCGAATGGTGGTGGCGGCGGTGGAGTGGGAATCCTTTCTGGTTCGGCCGGAGCAGCTGGTTCCGCGCCACCTTCGCCCGCAGCTCCGCCCTCGGCTGGTGCAGCGCCCGCCGCCTCACCGCCTTCGCCCGCAGCTCCAGCCTCTTCACCCAGAGCGGCCAGTTCCTCGGCCCGGGCCTTGGCCTCGGCCTCGGCAGCGGCGGCAGCTTCCAGGGCGGCAATCTCCTCCTCAGTGAGCTCCGGCGTGGGCGGCTTCGGGTAGCGCTCGTTGTAGAAGGGCGGCATGCCCATCATCTCCACGAAGGTGAAGTCCAGGCTGTCGCCGATGAGGGCGTAGTGCTCGATCTCCTTAATCAGCTCGTCTGTCGTTTCGGTTTCGGGTTCGGTTCAGAGGTTCAAGGGTTAGGGGTCAGAGAAAGACGGATTAGAGCAGATACAAGAGAGCGCTATGCGATCAATAGAACCTCCAGTGGCGGCCATATCGGGACGAGACACTGGACGCAGGACGAGGGGCAGGCTGGCAGGCAGGCAGGTCACATGTCAGATGTCAGATGTCAGATAGGACACACTTTTTCGAAAAAATACTTTATTTGTGCAATTGCAGCAGCATGGTATGTATTGTATAGTATATGTATGTATAGGTATATATTAAAGTATAAATAATTAATTTATGTAAATCGTAAATAGATCGAATTAAAATTTTTAATGCCATTTCTTGTTGCAGCATTCTCCTCGGTTTGGGTTTTTCTTTTTCTCGGAATCATATTTAGAAAAGTGACAATAGGTTGCTGGTTTTTTTAAAATATTTTTTTGGGAATTGGTTTTCGTTTTATTTTTCAAATAAAAGTTGCCTGAACTCGAACCGGGCGTTAACGGTTACGAATCGAAGAGCAATTGGAATGATGTGCTTAGATATGGTATATTTTTGTTTTAGTTTAAATCATTGCCGAAATATCGATATATATCGATTGTTTCTACTAGTCGTGTAGTGGATAGTGGTGTGGGCGTGAGCGTGGCGGCAACTTAAAAGTAGGCAAATATTACACAACGTTTTGCAAACACGACATTTTCATTAAATATGTATGTATAAACAAGGTATAAACATTAGCATATTATTAATACAGTTAAGCTGGCGACAAATACAAAGTTTTAGCATAGAATTTACTCTTTAAATATAAATAACAGCGATTTGTTTGTCTCTCTATATTTAATACACGTAGTCTAAAAAGAAGGCGGCAATGCGTGTGTTCTTTTCTTCCAAAAATTGTCATCATCTCGTTCGGTCGTCAAAAGTACGCAAATTACAATTATAATTTAATTTTTTTTTTTTTTTTTTTTAACAAAACAAGGTAAATGTGTAAGGGTAGCAAAAGCAAAAAGTACAAAAAGGTACAAAAATTAATTAAAATTTCGATTCTACAAAAGTATTGCAATATATAGTCTTTATAAAGCTGCTCATTGGAATTATTCTTCTTTTTCAGTTGCCGAATAGTGTGGAATGCACTTGCTACGAGAATGTCTTCTAGTTTCATCTCTAGTTTCTTCTTTATGATCTGCTTTCCGTTTGAGTTCGTTTATGTTTATGTTTAGAGTGTCCTACTAACGCTACTTTTGATTAACTTCTCCCGTTGCTTGGCGTTCAAAGATGGCGTCGCTCCGCTTGGAAGACACTTGGCGCGTCCTTGGGATTTCTGAGTGTGAGTGTGTGTGGGTGGGTGGGTCTGTGTTTTGTTTTCTTTTCTTTTGTTTCAAGTGTGATATATTTTTTAAATATGGAAAGCGCCAGTTTTGTGGGTGTGTGGGTGTGTGTGTGTTGTTTTGATTGACGTCAAAGCAGGCAGTTTAGTTAATTTACAAATTAGCAAATTAATGGTTTACATGTTCTGTATGTCATGTAAGGTGGCCTCCATCTCCTCCTGCAGCAGTTTGTTCTTCACCTGCTCATTCAGCAAGTCATCTAGTATTTTTTTTTTTCAGTGTATTAACGTGGCATGCAACATATTTTTGGTTTTTTTTTTTAGCGAGCAGGATACAAGCAGCGTTGAATTTTGTTAAGCACAACAACAACAAAATTATATATGAAAAGTAAACAATAAAAGAAACAAATTAAAAAGGTTTGAAACAAAAAATATCGAGGTACATAAAAAAGTTCACTAAATAACAATTCTGGATTCTATATATAGAGGATATATATGATTCTACTTATTTAATAAATTTATATTCAAAAATAAATACAAGTTGATTATCTTTTCTTTTTACTTTGAAAATACTGATATAAAACTTTACAAAAAAATCCTAGTTTCTCAGTAAAATTTGAATAAAATCTTTGACGGACATACCTTCGAGCCTGTCGACTTCCTTCTGCAATTTCTGAACGGAACGTTCAGCGAACTCAGCGCGAGCCTCAGCCTTTATTTTTTTAGGAAAGAGTTGAAAATAATTAATTAGTAAAAAATAGACAAGGATTTATAGAGGGATAAGCAACAAAAAAAAAAAAACTCAAATTCCAAGGCATAGTTTTCTAAAAAAAAATATTTTTAAGCCACTTGGAATTAAAATTTTTTTTTAAATTACTTCACTAAGCCAAGAAGCTTCCCAAATTTTCTACCAAAACCAGCAAAACTTATTAATTAAAACGTATTAAAATGTATGATGATGATGAAAGTTACTTTTAATGATGAATACTTGATGATTAAAAAACAGTTAATAAAAATAGTAAAAAAAAAATCATTCAAATATAAAACTAATTTAATAAATACTAGAATGCTTACAAACTGCCGACGATTGTGTATTTTTGGGTTTTTAGACAAAACCTAAATCAGAGAAATTAAATATCTTAGGGGGATGATAGGGGGAGGCTACGGCAGTCACTGCATTAAACTGAAAATGCTGTTAAGATTGTAATTCCTTATTGAAACAGAATCTATAGATCTCTACGGGCCCATCCATATGCCTCGACTTACAGCTTCTACATTTAATTTGAACTGTATGAGCTCCTTTTCGTAATATTTCTGATTAACGCGTGCCTAGACGTCGATGGGGGGAAAATACAACAAATTATAGATCAATAGATCTTTTCTTTTCAGTGGATCTGTGGGTGTACGTGTGTGTGTTTGTTACTTAAATCAACAAAAAAATTAAAAATAATAAAAAATATCTACCGATTAGATATCTCATTGAAATGGACTATCAGGCAGTAGCTTTAGGATTTTTAGGACTTCTTCCCTTGCAATCAATGCACAAAAAGTTGTTTTCAATTTTTGAACAAAATGTACACACACACGTCGAAATTGAAACATTACTTGCCCACAAGATATATCCTATAACTATGATCTATAATGATTTTCCACCATTTTGCTGTATTTTCCCAAAAAAAGCATTCTTTTTATTTATTTATTTATTTTTTTTTTATATAAAAAAGAAAATATTAAATGACGAATATGTACAGTTAATTAAAAAATTGAGAATAACGATTTGTGCAATTCAATATTTTCTTTTTTCTTTTCAGATTAGTAACTTCTTAGCCTAAGTTAGTTAGCATTATTAACCGACACCAGAGATATACCAAAACTTCCATCAATAATCAAGGGAAGTAGTTTATTCTAATACCTCTTTCAGAGAATGATCCAAGACTTTGATTTGCGTCTCAAAGGTTTCCTCTTTTTGTGTGGCCTAAGCGGTTTTTTAAGCATTATTTTAACACAAAAAATAATTCATAAATAATTAAATATTCATGCAAAAGAAATCAGGTCCAGCAGGGTCAAGCGGCAACAATTAAAACAAATAAAATATGAAAATAAATAAAGAAATATTAGTGATCTGTAAACATCGGTAGACATTTTATAAAAAAATATTGGATTAGTTCTGTGAGAAGTATGTATCTCTCTCTGGTGGGTGGGGGACGGACTCTGTCTTGAGTATTCTCCGCCAATCCACCCACATTGGAGTTTTGAGTTAAAAAAAAAATAACAAAACGAGAAACAACAACAAAAGATCATCAGTTCGCTGGATTTGGACACTCGATGGGAAACACTCTTTTCGGCTCGGCATTTATGGCTCTATTTTTTTTGTATCTGTATCTGTATCTGTACCTCCTTTAGACGAGTGTTCAGGGTCTTGATCTGGTTCTTGTACTCTTCCTCACGTTGGTTGGCCTAAATCAGTCGTTGTTGTTTTCACATTTTGGGATAATTGCATTTGAAATTCAATAATAATAGTTCGCGTTAATTTTTAAAATTCTCTCATTTATTCTTTCAACCTGGAAGAGATGCAAAACTATCTTTGAGATACTGACCTTCTCCTCAGAGACTTCCAGGGACTTCAGGTTGTTGCCAACCACACGCAGCTCCTCCTCAAGCTCCACAATCTTGCTGTTGTTGCGAAGAGAAGAAAAAACATAATTAAATAATTGTCTCTCAAAGCCAAAAGTAACTCTCATGCGATTGTTAAACATTTTTTTTTTTAAACGCAATTTTCTGCCCAACAAAAACGGTTGAAAAACTCTACAAGTGACAACACTTTACTTTCGAAAGTGATGTTGTGAGTGGCGTTGGACGGTTGGCCGAGAGATGAGTTGGCCAAGAGACGTGAAACCGTCAAATCATGATCCGAAGGTCTGCCAAATATTATTCCATTTTTTTTTAAGTTATTTTTAAACTATGGAAATTATAAATAAATATTTATCTTCAACCATTCCGGGCAAAGATTGCGCTTAAAGACACAAAACTTAAAAAATATTTAACAAAAAAATGCAGTTAGTTGACAAAAAAAAAATTAAGGCGTGGCTGGGGGCTGGGGGCGTGGCCGGGGACAAACAAACCTTTCGCTGAGCTCGACCTTCTCCTCGGAACGCTCCAGATCCTGTTCCATGAGCACGAGTTTTCTGGCAACCTTTCGGGGCGGCGGCAAGCGGGCATGGGCGTGGCAAGGGCGTTAGTAAACACAAAACGGCAAACAAAACGGTTTTTGTGTTTTTTGTTTTTGTTTTTGTTTTTATAGATTAGAGATGGCAAAGAAACAAAATGTTTTTATCGATTAGTTATCGTGTCTGAGAGGGCTGGCGAAAAATGTGAATACTGTGCATGTTCATTCATGATTTATGTCAGTGGAGCTGTTTGGGCTAAAGGTGACGAAAGCCTCTCAAGAGAACTTTTGGCCTTTTTCAACCATTCTAAACTATTAGACATGCTTTTATTATACAAAAACATTTTATTTCTTTCTAATATTCACATTTTTAACCAAACAATAAAAAATAAAAATAGGCAAAAGCTAGCTAGCTAGGAAAGTAAAAACAAAATCAAATATTTAACTCAAGGAGAATGCACTTGAAATGAGGTTAGGTTGGCGGCACTTTTTCAACAACATTGTAGTTTTCGGATTATTAGAAACAATTAACAAACATAGTCTTGATATAGTCTGGACTTGCAACGTACTTTTCACCCTGCTCGGCACGTTCTTCGGCACGCTCCAAATCAGCTTCAACCATGGCCAATTTACGGGCAACCTTTTCTCATACACATTTTTTTTTTTTTTATTCAAATCGATTCATTTGATGTTGATTCATTGATATAATACAGGGATATAGTATGGCACATCGGGTACACAGAAGAACATGTAGAAAATGTATTAAATTTCATGTTTTTTTTCCGTATTTATTTTACATAAATTTTGTTATGCGAACATAAAGCATTAGATGAGTATTTTACTTAGTTTTTAATGGGTTTTTTTAGTGTTTTTTTACGGTGTTGTGTGAGGTCTTTGCATATTTTAGTATTAACAAAAAATGCATTGTTTAAATTATTGTTACTTTGTTGAGTTTTCTGTTTTTTTTTTTTCTTTTTTTATCCCATAAAACCTGTGCTTAATGGATGTGTGTGTCTTTTGAGATAATGGTGGACCATAGGATTGTTAAATAATAGTACTCGACCTATACCTTTCGTAACTAATTATTTTTGGCGCAGTTTTTGAATTTTTTTTTGGCCCTAAAAGGTTGTTGTACATTTTTTTTCTGATTTTCTGGCTTTTTTTAAATGAAATATTTATGTATTTTGGGTCTAAATTAGCGGAAATCTTTCATTATTATTTTTTAAACTGAATTAGCTAAGAAATTGATGATCCAAGAAGCTATCTAATTATTTCAAGCATTTTTTAATGAAATATTTATGTATTTTGGGCCTAAAGTAGCGGAAATCTTTTATTATCCATCCACAGATTTAAGGAAATTAGCTAAAAAGCTGGAGTATCTGTTGATCTTTTTTAGGAAATCCGTTAAGATGCTTTGGACCATTTTTGGGCAGCACGCTTATTGATTTTAATTAGCCAGCTTGGCCAAAAGCAGTCTCCACTTCCATTTCCCGTCTTTAGTATGCAAATATATCTTTCAGTGGATCTGGGATACTAGCCCCCTACTACACCTATGTGGCGTCAGATCTTTTCGCTGGAAAAGATAACGAAGCATATGCAGTGCGGATGGAGTCACATTTCAAGCCACTGACTCACGGCACGCCCCCCTTTTTCGGGGACGGCCTACGTCCGAGGGTCAAGTGAGTGGAGAGTTTCATCCTCTGCCGACTGATTCATCCGATCGTCGAGTTTTAGGCGCTTATGTCATGGCCGAGGGACATGGGGAGCGGCCTTTCTTCACTTATCATAGCTTTTCGAAGCTTTTTTTGTAGTTCTTCTGGGCGGAGATAAGGCGCGAAATGGTTGGAAAAAAAGGGGGGAATATATGGCTGGCTTATCAGCCAATGCAGTTTATCAGTTGGTGTTTATTTTCGATCCAATATTCGCACAAAACACGTAGGCATTCATGGCCTATTTCTAAAATAGAAATCCTACAGTATATCACTCTCATAGCCCCTAAAAGCGCCCTCTATAACTCCCAGAAAACCTTCAAAAAGTACAACAACTAGTCAGGCCTCTAATAAGATCAAATTGAACTTTTTTTGCTGCATTTATATATTTGTATTTTTATATAATTCTTGTATATAATAATGTGATATAAACTTTGCCAAAAAT
This sequence comes from Drosophila monieri, assembly GCA_035047585.1. Classification (NCBI taxonomy): domain Eukaryota; kingdom Metazoa; phylum Arthropoda; class Insecta; order Diptera; family Drosophilidae; genus Drosophila; species Drosophila monieri. The sequence goes on along the minus strand of JAWNPJ010000122.1, from coordinate 194,208 downwards.
ATATATTATTTATATTTAATCAAAATTAGACATTTGGGTTATAGGTTGAGGTTATCTTTAAGGTTATATCTGTTGGGTTAAGGCAATTACAATTTCAATCTTAAATAAACAATTCAAAAGGTATTCCTCAGATTAGCGATAGTTGCTTTTCAAGCTTTCTGGTGGAAGAGCATTGTCGTACTATTCTTAACAATTACTTTACATAGTTCATAGTTACATAGCTCTACCATAGCTCTAGACACACACACATGGAGTGACTATGAATTTGTTCACGCGTTACAATCAAAAATTTCATTTGAAATTGTATGTACATCGTCTACAAACTATATATATTGCATGCCTCGATCTATAGCTGCCCGTCGAGCATCATTCCGTTATATTCATCATCGTAAGCACAAGTTTTACATCACAGCGACAACCCTGTCAGCCGATGATTCCTGTGTCAAGATTTTTATCGAAATTGGCAAAGAAATCATCGAGAATCAGGTGTCAGTGGTGGGATGATTATTGTTATGTTCGTGACTTGTGGAGGACAATGTGGAAGAAGTCTCATCACCAACAGCAGCAGTTGCAATAGTTCGGGATGCGTTATTGTTGGTGTTGGTGGTAGTGGTGGTAGTGGCACCATATGACTCGGACTTTGAACTGTTATTGTTACTGTTACTGTTATTATTATTATTATTGCTTAGAATAGTAGAAGACAGATTGGTTTTTAGCTGCACCTCATCGTATTTCTTGTCAGCCTCCTCAGCAAGGAAACGCGCTTCCTTCAGCTGATTCTCAAGAGCGTCCATGCGTTCTTCATCGGCAAGGGCGCGGTTCTCAAGAATCTTGCGAGCACTATATGGTTCAATATATATCGATAGTATCGGCGACGATGCCCATGCCCATAGAAGACAGTGACCAAGTTGTTATCGATGATTTTGTGCCGTTCCCCCATCGGGATAGCGCATCAGTTACGGTACAGCCGAAAAGTGGTAGGTAATAGTAGGGTGTGATGATTCATTCGACGTCATCATCCACATCGTAGAGTAGTAGTAGTGGTGTTGTTGTCAAGAGTGATGGTGTTGTTGTTGTTGTTGTTGCAGTTGTTATGACAAACAGATTGTTTACAGTTACATTCACAGATAGAGATAGATTTGGTTTTCGGATTTGTTGTCGTGGATTTTTGTTTTTTTTGTAAAAAGAGACAAGAATTTGTTGCCAGTTGAGTTAACTATTCGGATTCAGCTACTTAATTAACAAAAAATATACAGGGAGTGGGGGGGAGACTAGAGGGAGACAGGCTTGAACCTGAAACAGTAGTTCGATTCTTTGGTTGATTTCAGCAATGTCTTGACAAGTTATGACATGTTTTGACGAGTTATTTCATGTTCTAAGCAATATTTTACATGTTTCAAGATGTTTTGACATGTTTTTAACCAGATTTGACATGTTTTTTAGAGGTTTTGACAGTTTTTGAACCATTTTTGATATTTTTTAAAAAGTTTTATGAATTTATGACATTTTTTCATTAATTTTTTACGTCTTTAAACATATTTTGACATATTTTTAATCAATTCTTATATGTTTAAACATGTTTTTGCATTTTTAATGAAGTTTTATCAAGTTATAACATGTTTTTAACAAGTTTTGACCTGTTTTTAACAAGATCTGACATGTATAAACATGTTTCGACATGTTCTTAATAAGTTCCGACAGATTTTGAATCATTTTTGATATTTTTTTTTAATTTTTTTGAATTTATGACAAGTAATGACATGTTTTTATTATTTTTTTTTTTGTGTTTAAACATATTTCGACTTGCTTTTAATCAGTTCTTACATGTTTCAATACGTTTTGACAAGTTATGACATGTTTTTAACAAGATTTGACATGTTTCGACATGTTTTCAACAAGTTTCGACATTTTTTTAACCAATATTTGATATTATTTTGAGTTTTATGAATTTATGACAAGTTGTGACATGTTTTGAACACGCTTTGACATGTCTGTGAAATGAACTTCTGTCTATTTTGAAGAGTTTTTAGGCTAACGGTGTAGTCCAGACTCTGAACAATTAGTTAGAGCGATTAGCTGGACGAATTCCAAGAACCAGACACTGTTTCAGCCTCAACACGTTACAAACATTGGGGAGAGATAATCGTTGGACAGCCATTTGACTAATAGACTACCATAAGCTTATGTAGGACATGCTTACGACTAAGACTCCTATTGAGATATTTTTACAATACAAATATTTTTACAAAAATGTAGAGCATCCGCGGCATCCAGTGGCATCCAGTGGCAGTTCCAGCGACGAGTCGTCGACGTCTCTGTTTACAGAAATTCTTAAAAACTAACTTAGACGCAAGATCGTTATTTTAATGTTAGGAGATAAGTCAAGAAGAGAGCGCAGATAAATGAACCCAAAACCTAATTAGTTGGACAAATGTTGACCTAACCTCAAGTGGAAGAAGAAGAAGAATATGAACCTAATAACCCTAGAGCCCTACGGAGATCGGAGGATGGGCAGAGATACACCATGGACTATACCTCTTCGTATTTCTTATCAGCTTCTTCAGCAATTAACTTGGCCTGTGCTAATTGGTTCTCCAAGAGAGCCACTTTGTCGTCTTCCATATTTGTGCGATTCTCAAGGGCTTTTCGTATCCTGAATTATGGATATGCAGATACAATTAAAGATACAGATAAACGATTGTAACTCGAACTTAGATACTTAGATTTGCTGTAAAAACTTATAAGATATTTTACATCGTCAAGGGGGTGGGGGTTGGGGGGGGATATAGTATATAAGGAGGAATAAATGTACTAACCGTTCGCTCTCGTCAGCGGCCTGAGAGGCTTCCGACAGCTTGGCTGTGGCGGAGCCCAGACGCTCCTCAGAGCGCTCCAAGTCTTCCTCGAGCAACTGGATGCGACGGTTCAGAGCAGCAACCTCGGATTCGGCCTATAAGACAAAATATTTTGGATGTTCGTTCCAGTAATTCTAATTCTTAAACTTTAATTTTTATCTTAATATACAACTTAGTTTTTTTTTATTATTTTTTAAGGCAAGAAATAAACATAATTTTTGGCTAATAATTTGCTATTTTTTTTTGGTATGGAAGTTTTCTACTTTTGCGCTCTCTCTTCACCCCCTTTTTTATTTCTAAACTAAATTTTTTCAAGTGCAGAGTTTGGTCCTTTGAGCTTTTCTGGCTTCCACCTGAAACGAGAACTTCCTTATTTGTCTTCCGGTGTGGTTGTTGTTGACAGACTGTCCCAGACTTCCTCTTTTTTTAACGAAGCAAGGCCGCAACGCCCTAAAGTAGGCAGCTCTGGACTGGAAGAAGCCAATTAAATGATGACGTCATCTAGCAAGGCGATTTTCCCACCCAACGAAATCAACAAAAACCAACAAATACCCATTCTTGGCAGTCGAGAACGGAAAATATTCAATGTTCTGTTGCCTTTTAAAGCCCCAAACGATGAAAAGCGAAACAGCACACGCCCAAAAATGGCAAAAAAAAAAAAAACAAAGTTTAAATCGAAAAAAGGCAGAAAAGCAATTGGACAAGGCTGTCCAGTGGCCAGTCCATGTCCAGAACCATGTCCAATGACTGATATGGTGACCGAGGCATAGATACAGATACAGTATCTGAGATATAGGAGGGGGTAGCTAGTACTACGTACTGATGGATTGACGGATTGAGGGAATGACTAACCAGCCTAGAACCAGAGTATCGTGTGATTATGAATTGGAAACCAACAACCGTGTTTGTTGGCTTACGTCATCATCCCAAAACAGCGACACACACTCACACACACACACACACACACACTTACTGGCATGTTAAACGATAAAAAGCATTTCGAATTGGGGGAGCAGGCAGCGCAGCTTTAGCTTTCCAAAACACGAAGCCCAAAACGGCACAGAAAGAAACAAAAAATTCAATTTCTTTTCAAGAAAAAATAATTAATAAAATATTATCTTTTTTTTCATTAAAGATAATACATAATTTCGAAAAGATTCAGGCTGATTGTGTGAGTTTTAAGAGTTTCTTGGTTTATAGATCGGTGTGTTGGAATCCATTAACAAAACGTATTGAAGATTAAACGGAGGGAGGGGGGCAGAGTGTGAAGGGTAAAGAAAAGCGGCGACAGAACACGTTTTGAAGAAAGAAAGATGGAATGGCCGGCCGAAAAGTCGAAATCGTGGCCCCCATTGTTGAAGAATTTATGAAAAATGACCGGCAAAGTGCAAAAAAAAAAATAAAAATAATAAAAATAAATGGCAAAAAGAAACTCTAAAAAGAGAGCATGCAAAGCCAAAAAAAATTGTTAACGGCTTAGTCACACACACCTTGAAATTTCAAGCCGTTTTAGTTTTTTTTGAAGTCTTATTGCCTTGGAAACGAAAGCAAAAACAAGACAAAAATTATTGGAGCGCTTCATGATGCATTTTTAATTATGAACCAAAAAAAAAAAAAAGACTATGCTCTCAAGCATAAAATATTTTTTTTTTTTGGGGAAAAGATCTTGGGAGGAGGGGTGACCGACAATGGCGTCATGTGCTGTAATCTCTGAATTACGACACCCGACTGCCAAAAGGCAGAAGAGCAACACAAATCAAAACCAATTTGTCACAATATGCGCTCACTGGAAATTATCAGCGTTCAATTGCCTGGAAATGAAGAGAGAGGCAGAGAGAGGAAAAGGAGGGGCCTAAAGAGAGTGAGTGAGTGACATTGAAAGCATTGTTTAGGCAAATTATGTTTTGTTTTAGTTTACTGTTGTTTTTTTTTTTGTTGTTTTTTTTTGTAGAGGAAGCTAAACGTCAATCATTGACTGGAAGAATGGAAATGGAATTGGAAAACAAAAAAAATCAAACTGAATCGGCTTTAGAATTCAAACTGTCAAGCCTGCAAGTTATTTAATTTTATTTTTTGTGAATTCAACCCCCCTTTTTGCAATGACGTCATTGTTTGGCAGCCCTTCGCCCCGCACTCAATTGTCTAATTAGATTCGAAACAGAAAAGGAATTAAGAGAATTAAACCACTTATTAATGGCCGTGGCGCAAAAATCATAATTAATCGAATTTAGAACACCGCTAGCTTCTAAACGATGTGGCTTCTTCGACAGACGACTGCGTCTTCTTCTTCTTCTTGTTATTCCTATTTCTTTGGCTTGGATTCTATAAGCCGGTTTTTTGTCGCTTAGAAAGCAGCGTTAGAAATAGAAATAGAAATAGAAAAAAAAAAGCCAACCGAATCGCTCAATTTACAAAAGATTTCTTTCTCCTTTTCGCCTTATGTAAATGTGCGTTTGTGTATGTGTGTGTGTGTGTGTGCTGTGAAGCGCAAGATAACAGGCAATTCGAAAGGTGAATGAATTCGGTCAGCGCGATAAGAACAGTTAACCCAGAACGGAAAGTGACACAACGAAAGAGTCCGAGTCCGAGTCCGAGCCAGGGTGGCTCACCGCCTCCTCCTCTCCAGCAATTTGCCCAAAAATTCGTTCACCACGACGAAAAGAAAAGAGGAAAAGAACAACAGAAAGACAGGAAAAACCACTGAAAAGTAAAACAACAACAACACCAGCAAGCACCACTGAGAGAGCTTGGCACATGGCGTTGTCCCGCTCCCACACACGCATTTCGGCATATCAAGTGAGAGGCATAGAGAAAGACAGACAGATAGAGAGAGGCGGTAGAAGAAGAAATGCACAACTATCTTTTCTCTTTAGGTAGGATTTATGCAAAAATTTACAAGACAGGTCACGCAGTAATGGCTTCCCATACGCAAAACGATAGCAAATTTTAGCCCCTGATTAAGGACGGAGTACGGAATGGAGCAGCTTACTTCTTCGCGTCGCACCACCTCCAGTTGGAGGCGCTTGTGGAACTCCTCGCACTCATCTTTGTACTTCTCCATCTCCTCTTTGGTCTGGCGCATCTTCTTCTTGAGCACGTCCAGAAGAGTGCCTTGTGGAATGCTGGTCGTCATATTTATTTTTTTTTTTTTTGTGTTTGCTTTTCTGGCAAGTAGTGGGTGTTTCTTTGAATTAAGATCGGCTCTTTACAGACACACTATATAGCACTCTGCCTTTTTTTTTCTCACAATTTCTCTACTATGGCAGCAACGAATTTCGAATTTAATTTACAATTTGGAGGAACACACACGTACGGGCGACAATCACAGACACACACACATGTATAGGGAACCACCGGTTTTTCTTTTTCTTTTTTTCTCTCCCACTGCTTGTGTTTTATTTTTCCTTAGCGGCAGTGTTTTGTGGCAAAATCGAACGAGAACGGGCCTACGAAGCGAATACTTTGTGTTTCAAATTAAAATTTGATACTTGGTGCTTGGTTGGTGGAAAAAACACGAATCAAGAGACACAAGCGACGCGACAAGCGATTGTGGGGAGTTCGAATCTGGAAATGGGTACTGGAACTGCTCGTGATACTGTTTTGGGCCCACTGTTGTCGTGTTTTAACTGGAACCACCACTTCTCTCTTTTGCGTTCCAGCTGCTCTCTGTCTCTTTCTCACTGGCTCACCTCTAACCACCCTGTGTCTGTGTTTCGACCTGTCTGATGCCAAATGTTCACTTGATTCTCAAAGATACTCTCTTGGTAGCTATCGGGTTTGCTAAAAATGGTTCGTAACTGGACAAAAACTCGGTCAAGTTTGGTAATAATTCACTTTTCTCATTCACTCGCTTTAACCCGAATCGCCCTGTTGCAAGCGAGACAGCTGCTGTGTGCGGTGTAGCGTGCGTGTGACTTTCCAGGCCCGTCTGCCTCGCCTAAACCTGAGCCTGTATGGGGGTTGGCTGGTGCTCTTGGCGTGTGTCTGTGTGAGAGAGTGCCGCCGCTGGAAAACCTGTTAAAAGCCGCTAAATTCTGTCGACATGTTTGTTGTTGTTTGGCATTAATTAGCGAAGAAATATTTTGGATTTTTGTCATTTCCAGGCAAATAATATTATGCAAAAAACGGCTCATGTAAAAGACTACACTGGCGATGAGTAATCGAAAGGTGGAAAGAGTGCGTGTGTGTGTGTGTGAGAGAGAGAGAGAGTGGCTTTGCCACCTCACTCCCCCTCCCACACTCGGCTAATTGTCTAGTACGGATAACGGGAAACATAATGCCGGTACTCTATCAGGCTTATCAGCAAACGGACGAAAAGGGAGAGCCGCTTACAGTGGGCTAACATAGCTCTGTTAGTTATGAGCGAATGCCACCTGTAGCTGTATGCATATTTCCCCGCCGATGGCGTAATTGTTGATAGTGCCAACAATGAGCTAGTGCCCATTTTTAGACCGGCGACATTGAAAAGAAATTAAAAGTAAGGCCAGTCGGCCGGCCGCAGAGCATGATCGTTTAATAATTAATTTGTTGGCCAATTTGGCAAGTCGAGCTATGCTTTGGCCAAATAAGGTTGGGTTTTCCTTTTAGTATTCCAAACTGTTGCCTTTTTCAGGCGGGGGCCGCTGACTAATACCATTTAGCGGACTTATCTTTTTTTTTTTTTTTTTTCTGACTTTGAATCCCACCCGCATACCCTATACTGAGCCAGAGGGAGATAGATAGAGCGGGGGGAGAGGAGCACAACAGGTGGTCGGACAAGTACCGTTAGCTATTCCAGCAATTGCGTAACTAATTAAACAATTGCCTGCAATTAAGTCAACATGTTTGCCAAATTGTTGGAATACTTTCATGGCTCCGTCATGAGAACCCCAAGCCCAAGGCTGGCGAAAGGTGTAAGCGGGTGGCCAGCAAGTGGGTCAAGAAATATGGAAAATCTTAACGCCAGCAAGGCCAAATGAAGACCATGGGCCGGCAAAGGGTTAAAGACTAAACAGAGAACCAAAGAAATGAAAAGAAACGACGGCGACGACGTAATCGGTTTGCAATGTCCACAGTACAGAGTACTCAGCAGAGGAGGGGACTAACAAAGTGGAGCAATCGCAGAACCTAACCAAACTTTTTCTCACCAGAAGGTAGCAGCTGAAGCAACAACAACCACACCGATTAGATTACTTCGCTTGAATTGGGAATTAATATAAGAAGAGTGATTAGTAAAGTTTTTCTTTCAGATCTCTTTCAGATAACTCATCCACTAATTACCCGCTTGAGTTGTGTGTTCATGATGTTGTGCAGCTCGTTCCTAATGATGTTGAACTTCATCATGGTGTCCGAACTGAAGATGGAGCGTCCGAATGCCAGTCCCGGATAGTCGGCACACCGGCCCTTGTTCCGACGGGCCTCCCTCTCGGCCACCACCTCCGCCGACTCACTGGTACACCGCAGCTTGGACCACTCGGCCACCTGGTTGTCGTCGTCGTCCGCCAAAGCGATGCCTTCGTCTATGGCTCCGGCACTCAGATCGGTGGCCAAGCTGTCGCTGCTCAGCTCCATGGGATTGGCCGATGATCGCTTGCTGCGCTCCTTCTTGCCCGATGAGGAGGAGGAAGAGGATTTCTTTTTACGGTCAGACTTTTCCAACTTTTCCGACTTTTCTCCCTTCTCCCGCTTCTTTTTCTTGCTCTTTGACGTGGACGGAGCTGGTGGAGGAACTCCCTCGCCAGCTGTGGGCGTGTTAAGTGCACTTTCATCTTGCACACTGCTCTCGTCAGTGGGCGTGGGACTGTTGCTGCCCAGGGAGTTGGTAACAGACTCGCTTAGTGGAAGGCTTAGGGTGCTTCGGCTGGACTTTTGATCCTCTGTCGGCTTCTGATCCTCCTCCTTGTGTTCCTCCGGCGGTGTTTCGCCGCGCAGATTGGAGAGAGCGCTCTTGGAGTCGCCGCGATAGAGAGCCGCTAGGATCTCCTGGACGTTGGGAACGTTGGGCCGGCGAGTGCCGGAGAAGCGTGGATGGTGCTGGTGGCCACGTCGCTTCAGCGAGGAAGGCACCAAGCTGTGGCCAGTACTGTGGCTGCCAGTGCCACTGGTGCTGGAGTCGTCGTCGTGCTGTGACATATTCTCGGAATCTGTGTCGCTCCAGAAGTCGCTGGCGGGCGAACAGCTTCTGCTTCGGCAGCTGCTGTCGATGCTATTGCACCTGAGTTGCTCCTGGTACTTTTCGTAGAGCTGGGCTAAGTACTGTTCCGCCTCCTCATCGCAGTAGTAGAGCAGATCGTCCAGCACGTTCAGCTGCTCTTCGATGGAACACCAACGCGACGACAGCCCCGATTGTGCCCCGTCACTGTGGCACCTCGACTGCCTAGTGTTCCTATGGCCCGGTGTGGATTTGGTGGTCGCCGTGCCACGCTTCTGGTGCTGTTTTTGTTTATCACTTCCCAACAATTGTTTCTTGCGCGGCTGTTTCTGTTGTTTCTGTTTGCCAGCTGGTTGTGTCGTCGTTATCGATGGCCAGCAAATGGATTAGAAAGTATCGGATATCGGATATGAATGGAAAGAAAGAAGCACAGAAGATGTGCCCGAGAAACCGATTAGGTGAAAGGAACAACTCAACAATTAACCAATTCTATTAAAATAGTTAATTGTTGAGTTGTTTTTGTTTTTTTAAAGAATTATAATTTTTGCCTATCGATAGCTCTAGAGTTGCCAGCTACACGCGCACTCCATAAAATTGACAATGTAATGTAAAATGTAAAGTAAATGTAAATAATCGATTATTTGAAATTATCGTGCGCGTGTAGATAGCAATCTGAATTAAATTTGTATTGTTTACTCTTTTGCGGTTTATCTTGGCCGCCGCTGGTCAATAAGTGCCGATGTGCTCGCTTTATTTGATGGGCCAACGTTTGTCGGCGCGCCGCGCTGCCAACGAACTTAATTTGTTGGCTTTGGCTTTGATTTTGAGTTTGATTTTGATTTTGATTTTGCTTTTGCGGTTTAACGGCTATAGATTTGAGCAACGGTAATGTTGCGTTTGTTGTTGTTGTTGTTGGTGTAGCTTTTGTTGCATTTTTCGCACTGATCTTGATTGTTTTTGGCGCGTGTGGTTGTTGTTGTTTGATTTTTGCGACGGTCTGGTTGTTTTTGCTATTGTAACTCACTTTTTGCCATTCATATGCATTATTAACTTTAGCAGTTCCTATATTTAATGTTTTTTCGTACATATTAATTATGAGCGGCTCTTGCTTTGGCTATTATTTTGTTTTCTCTTGTAATTTTTGTCTTCTTCTTCTTTTAATTGTGTGATGTGGTGCGTGTTGGTGTTTCGCTCAAACAGCTGTGCTCATGGTACCGCTAGTTGAGTCCACGGATCTTGCTATTTTTATTGATGATTTAATTCAAATATTTTGCTCTTTTCTTCAGATTTTTCATTAGCGCGTGAAAAATGGCAGAGAAATTTCCGCTACACTTTTTTTTTTGTTTTTATTTGGCAGTCGTGGTTGTAACGGCTTTTTATGTAATTGGAAGTCACTAGAATTTCGTTTAAGGCGAGTTAAATGAAAGTAGTGATCTTTCTTTTTTTTTATGAATTATACTACTAATTTATTTGATTTATGCTTGGAGTTTGATTAATTAATTTGGTGGATTTGTGAGCGGGCGGTTGCAGCTGGCTCCTGGCCCCTCGATGTGGTCTTCCGTTGTGTTTTAAAGTGTGTGCGGCCCCCTACCAAGCGAGGGCGTGCGCATTCGGATCGAGAGTAGAAAGTGGAAGAAGAGAGCCACAGCCCCGCATTTCCACTCAAATAGACTCACTCGCCGCCTCTCTCTTTTTCCCCCTCCGAGTGAGTTTTCTTTTCAACAATTTCGATTCATTTAATTGCTTATCTTCGTTGTTTTGTTGTCTATTAGTCAGTCTTAATACTCAGAGTCATATTTACTTTGAAGTCCATGTATATAGGCCCGGGCAGGGCCAGACAAACATGCGCTCTGATTATCTATCTGTCTGATAAGTTTTATTTATTTTTTTGTTATAATTTTTCAGCGATAAGTTTTCCCGGCTTTACCTGCTCGCACACACTTTTTGTCACGCTGCCAAATTGTCAGCATGCGAAATGTCCTTGAAATACTTTCCCAAAATGCCCAAAATCAAAAGATTGCGATTCAAATTCCTTTTGGAAACACTGCGGCCCACACCTAAAAATGTTCTAGATTCTACGCCAATTCACAAGAATAGAGAAATTTTCACCAGATTCTACTTTTTTTCTTACTTATTTTGCGAGAAACATTTTTTTTTTTTTGGCAAGCAAACTCAGTTGGCTCTGTCTTTGCGTTATTTGATATTGCCCAACGGCCTCTCTTTCACGCGAACGACTATTTTCAATAGATTTAAAAATAGCGCCTCTGCAAGGCGTTGCCAACAGCAATTACAAACGCATGCATAGCGGGAGAGAAAGAGAGAAAGAGAGGGAGAGAATGGAAATGGCTCGATCCAACATTTCATTGAAAATTTATGAATACATATTTTTTCAACTTCCCCTTTGGAATTTAAGAAAAACAAAGTGAATGTTTCCCCCACAAACATTTTCTCCGATTTCAGGTACCATGAAATTGGCGTAAAGATGCCGCCGTCTCCCAGCTGCCCCCATTTTCTAGACACTTTCTTTCCCCCCGAAAACCGCCGGCTGTCACCAAGTCGTATCAAAATTGCCTGTTATAAATTATGTGTATTTCTTGCCTTGAGATGCATTTCGAAATATTCATCAGAAACATAAAAAATATACGTAAACTTAATATATATCTTAGGGGGGAAAATGGATTATCGTAAACTTGTCAAGGAAATGCTCCAAAGTTTCTAGACATTTTGAAACTGACAACTGGCGGGCCAAATTTCAAATGATTAATGGAATGTTTTCTTTTATGTTTTCCTTGAAAAGTTTTTTTTAAGTGACTCTACTAATTATAAAATTTATGGTTTCTTTGTAAACATTTCAATATTTGTCAAGCTTAATTTAAAACTGTCCAAATAAAATGACACTTTCATGAAAAATTTTGAAAGCGTTTTAAAGAGATGGACGGTTTTGGTATTTTTTTTGGTATATTCGTTTCAAACTCGATAGTTATCGTATGGAAATATCGATAAATAAGCTTAACTGATCAATTTGAAAGATAAAAATAATAGCAGTCTCTACTAATGGCTATCTTAATAACTAACCTAATTTGTAAAAAATAGTATAGACATGGACTTACGTTCTGCAGAGCCTTGTTCTTCTCCTCCAGCTTGCCAGTGACCAGGGTCAGAGCCTCCTGGGTCTGATCCAGCTCGTTCTCAACGGTCTGGATCTTCTTCTGCAGCTGGCGAGCCTCCTCCTCGGCCTATGGTGGTTTTGAGAAAAAAAATAATGAACAATTACTAATCAAAACACTACATGGGAGTTGCATGTGTTAACAAGATCTACGTCGTGGTCATACGCAAGCCGTTAATTATGCTTTTTGTAACATTAAATGGTTTTCGGTGCGTTAGAGGGGATTATTTATGGGGGAGTTGTGGGGGTTTTATGGAGGTTGGTTTGCCTACCTTCTCGGCGCGGGTGTTGGCATCGCGTGCCTCCTGTTCGCAGACGAGAGCGCGCTCCAAAGCTCCGTCCTTGTCGACTTTCATCGCTTGCATCTTCTTCTTGATGGCATCCATGGTGTTGGTTTTGTTTTTGCACTACTGTACTCGAAAGAAACTGAAATCGAAATGGAAATGCAAAGATATGAAAATGGAAGTGCCTCAGACTGAAATCGAAACTCTTGTTATGTGCATCCAATAAAGCAATTAGCAAATTTATGCGATAATCATCAATTGTTGTGTTGCGAATAGGAAAATCAAAAGTCATAACATTCCATGTTCGTGCGAAAGTGAAACTCGCTGAGGAGAGTTCATTTGCATTTTATAATCCATATATGGATTTATTTTTTCAAGATCAACGATAAAAATCAATATTATCGTATATGTAGTGTATAGGTTAACATTTTAAATTTTTGTCATGGAAGGTCAGTTATAATTCTTATCGATTTCTATCGATAAACTATTCAGTATTCAACGAACTTAGCCAACACTAATTGGAACTTCAAAACTTTATTTCTATTTTAAAAAATGAGTAAAACCTATTTTATCCATCGTATTACTTATAATACTTTTAAAAAAGTAATCTCGAATAATTGTTCTCCTATTTTGGTGGCAAATGTAATAAATTATTCTCCCTGTCCAAAAAGCAACTCCCCTCAAGGCCCACCCCAAAACTGGTGGCTTTGTTGAAGCTCACCCAGCTGAGAAATTGAGAATTTAACATTTCGCTGGCGTTTCTTCACGATTCTCCTTCTTCCCCATTGATCTTCTGGCTGGGCATTTCGAGAGTGTTTTCTCATCTCACAGTAAATCATTTAAGCGGGAGAATACCTGACTAGGTAATGAACGTCTTCGGTTTATCGGAGAAGAGGCTTCGAACTCGGAACCCAAAAAGTGTGCTTAGTTATGCAGATCACATAGGATCGGATGGTGTGACTTCCATGCGAAGCTGGGAAAAGTACTTTTTTTGGGGAATTCTTAAGGCAGAAGAATTGTGTCAGTAGATTAGGCAAATGTGCAGACTTTGTAAGAAGGCTTATAGGTTATTTTTAATCATTTTATTTTACTTTTATGAATCATCTCAGCTGCTGTGGACAGTTTTCAGGCCTTCTGACTCAGTGTGGACGCAGCTGGAGGGTTTTGGGGCCCCGCCTTGGTTCCACTCCCTACCAACCTTTCTTCGACCAGCCCGGGGCCCACTTGACCAACATTTGTCATGGCTTTTAAGCCGCGATCCAGTGCAACAGACGGCTAATTGACTCAAGTTTCGCACCGTGAAATTTTAAATTTTTTATTGCATCTCATCGGTGTCATACGTTTTAAACATGAATTTTTATTTTTAAATCCACTGTTTACATTCCTGAGCCCGATCCGGTCAGGTACGACGATCAGGCAAAGAAAAACAAAATATTGAATTTTAATTAAATTGCTTTGGAGGCAAATTTTTTGTGCATTCGTTGGAACATATAGAATCGTCGGAATACGTTGTGGATATATGTCAATCGAGGTGACACTTATGTTTGCGTCGATTCAGCGCAAATTGTATAACTCTCGACAATGACATATATCTTGAGTTTATAGTAAGCCCATTAAAAAAAGCAATAAATAAATTAAATATTCATTCAAAAATTAAAGAGACTTTAACCTAAGAAACTCCTATTTCCATTTCAGAAACAGTTTCATGTGGGATTCTTTTATCCATCGGAAAATTCAAAAATTTCATCATTCAGGTCTACAGATAGAGAAAATTCTATTAATAGAGGGGAATAGCTACACTTAGTCCTACACATATAGGTCTAACGCATATATATTCCTTAAGATGAAGCTTTCTCCGATACTACTACTCTCTGTTTCAGTCTTTTATCTCTCTAGCACATACAGAAATGATCTAAAAATAGTCCGACGAAGGCATCTGTTGAATATCCCGCCCACCCGAGGCCCCCAATCGGATATTACTTAATACTAAATAAAGCAACCCAGAGAGAAAAGAGCTTTCTGGGAAATTCTTGGTGGATTTCGCCGACGTTTGCTTCAAAGCCATTTGGCATCTGTGGGCAGCGGTCGTGTATCGGATTTCACAGAGACAAAATAATCTATGAGATCTTTAATTTTTCCATTATAATTATAAGGATTTGAATGAGGAAATTAATTATACATTTTAATGAAATACTAATATGCAGGATACTTGAGATTTTGTATAATTCTAACATATTTTTAATGATCCTCCTAAGGGAAGAACTCTTGTAACCATCTTAATAATCCCAAAAATCTTGTACTTTTCAATATTTTATATAAATTATAAACAAATCAAACCCTGACTGACAAACATCTATCTTAAATCTTTAATTGAAACTTTATCCAGTGACCTGCGGTTAGGCAGAAAAACTTGACAAACCCCCCGATAGACTTTATTCTTATTTTTCTGTTAAATCTCAAAGGTGCTTAACCTCTATTTGGGTTTCTAATTTTCTGACAGAAATTTTTAAAATTATTATTCCTTTTTATACTTGCGGTTTCTGCTTAATTTTCACAACACTTGGCTTGATTTTGCCAGCAATACATTTATTATGTAAGTATTTTTGGTGGAATTGAATCCTTTTTCGATTTTCAACCAATTTGAAACACAATTTCAACTTTTTGATGGACACTCGGCAGGTTTTTAGGCAATTTTTGTTTAGCGAATATCTTTTTTATATCTTTTTTTTTTTAACATTAACGTATTCCTTTTACTTACAAAACTTTTATTCGGAGTTATCCGCGACTTGAACGGATTGTGATGTTCAACTGAAAATATTTATTCAATATGTTGACGTTCGATGCTCGCCGTTTGGTCGATGCCGAGCGATCGTCTCAGGGTGTGCGTGCTGGTGCGAGTATCTGTGTGAGTGCCAGTATCTGTGTGCGAGAGCGCGTACTTTTTGGCTAAAAGCAGCGTGAAGCCCATAGCTGATGCCTGCCGCTGCCATCGGCCACCCCAGTTCTTGTTGTTGCTTATGATTATTTTGGAACTGCATTCGGCTCTCAGTTTACGCGAAGAGAACCACAAATTTGTGCCTGTGTAGGGTACACTGAGCGGAAAATTTAACATAAATATATGACCAGAATATTAAAAGCTCAAGACAATAGATACAGACATTTTACAATTCTATAAAATGTTTTCTTTATTTATATTTCAAGGTTTTATTATAACATTTCTAGTATTTAACATTTAAAAATATATTAGTATTTAAAAGTAAATTTGAATAATTTTTAGTTCCAGTTTCTAGTTAAATAGAAATAATGTAAAAACTCGTAAATTGTAAAATGTAAAAGCTTTAGAAAATAGAAAAAACAATTTTAAAGTTATTAAAATGTTTTCTTCATTTATTTAAAGAATTTATTATAAAATTTCATTTATTAATAGTTAGTTTAAAAAAATATACTTTTTAGAAGACTGTATGTTTTAAAGTAACTTTGAATAATTTTTAGTTTTTAGTTAAAAACAAAATGAAAAAAACTTCTATTTAAAAAAATATATCACAAGAAAATTTTAAGCTTTAGAAAATAGGAAACACAATTTTAAAGTATTTGTTTAAATGTTTTCTTAATTTTTTTATAAAGAATTTACTATGAAATATCTTTTAGTATTCATTAGTATTAAAAAATAGATTTTAATAAGATGTTTTAAATTAACATTGAACAATTTTGTAATAAAAATGTTGTATTCATTTTTCAATATTTAAAAAAAACTTCATTGCTAGTTCTAGTTTAAAAAAAAGGTTAAAACTTTCTCTAGTTTTCTAGCTAAAAAAAAAACCTTACAGAAACCATCTAGAATTCGTTCTTAGTTTTAAAAATTTTACAGTATTTTTATATTTAATTTTAAATGGAATGTTCCTGAAAAACTTAAATGTCTTAAAAATAAATGTTATATATAAATAAATTTTATGTATAATCTTATATTTATGAATCAAATATGGAAGATTATAAGTTAAATAAATAAATAATTTATTAAAGATTATACAAGATTTTACGAATAAATAATAAATATATATATTTTTGATATAAAAAAAACCACAAATTTCTTCCAGTGCAATCCAAATCCAAACAGAAGAATATGCATATATTTGTGCCTCGCCGGCTCTCTACGATGGACTTCGGCGGGCATTCGGGCCGTGTCTGTGAAGAAAACGAAGATCTTCGTCCGGCTGATTTACGATCTTTTCACACACAACCGTATCCGGCGCCTGCGCCCTTTCTCCTTTTCTCCCCAAATCACCTGTTCGAAGGTGTATGGGTATCGAAAAATTGGAATCAAATAATACATGTTGAGCCTATTTTTGAATATTTCCCCGTATTTCGAGAAGCTTTTCTAGACCAGTATTCTGTACTATTGCAAAATTTCTCCAACACAATGACAGGAATTTCTCTTATCCAAATACGATGGTGTGTGTGACTTGTAGATCGTTTTGTTGTGTTTTTTTCTGGGTTTCTATTTTTAATTTTCAGTTATTGATATGCCAAAAAAATCGTATATACACCATAGGTCTACAGATTATTATTTTTTTTGTGTTCCATATATTGTTTTTTTGTAGCGATCTCTATAGATTTCTCAACGTCATGTCTGTAAACGGAAAGCATATTTCTGGCAATCAAAAAAGTCACATCCGAAAGTCTATTTTTTTGTAAACTGCATCGGACGAAATCGTATCCATGAATCACAGCATTCTGAATGCAAAACGTGAAAATCGTTTAAATGTAGTTTCCTCATGGTCACAGTAGAGATCGGATCTACAGATACTGGGAGATGGAAATATATACCATTTAGATGCTATTTTAATCATTAATTATTATAGGAAATGAAATGTATAATCTGAAAGATTGCATTCCTTTTAATATTGCATCCAGTAGGTGGAAATAAAATTTGATATCATATCTCTTCTTGTTTCTATTTTTTGGAAAGATTTATATTTAAATCTATCAACACCCACTGAATGACGTAATCGTTTTCATTCAAAACAAGAGCCCTGAAACCGAAAATTAGATCAATATATATTTATATATTTAAGAAAAACATCCAGTCTATACTATAGACATTGAGAAAACATTGTAAAAACACAGCAGCCTGAGCAACTTGCTAAATACGAAAACAAAATCATGGCCGCCAAAGCTGTTGACATGAGTTAGTTATGGAAAACCAAAGTTTTCATAATTCCAAAATATACGCCAATAAGACCAGTACATATGTATATGATTATTTTTATATATATGTGCGAATACGGCTCTCGGCATGGCTTAAACTAGTGAACAATCTTGTTGAAAATCACAACCATATTTGGAAAAAAAACTATACTTTTCCAAACGACTTTGGGGCATCAACGACTAGGCCGTCTCAAAAATTGGTTTAGAACAAAATAAATTCTATAATGTAATCATCTGTCTTAAGAACTATTCTTTTGGGAGTGAGGTACTACTCCTACCAATTTATTTTTATAAAATATAGCTAAAAAATCTGAAAATAAACTGAAGCATTTGGGGTACAAGCCAACCCTCAATTGATGACTCAATTGGCGCCAATCGATGTTGTGCGCCGGCTCCTGTGAATGAAGCTAACTCGAACTGGTTGCAACTTGTGGTACTAAAAGGAAATCTTTGCTGCAAGCTACTTGCCTTGCCAAAGTTTCCAGCCGGCCAAGGTGAGCCGGCGCACCGTTCGGCGTCCCATATCGAATGTCGTGTGCATGAGAGCGGTGTTTTGGCGCTCTTCAGCATTGTCAGTGTCAATTATTTAAGATGTAGACACACGGGTACTGTTGCCTTGAACTTATCGCCAAACCTTTTGTAAATAATGGGCATGCATTAGGCGTGCGCCGGAAAGCAATTGTTCCTTAGAAACTGCTCGCATTTGGCAGGCTGCACTCAAGCATTTTAATTTGTGTTCGCATTAGCTTCAAGGGCAACTATTTTTGATTCTTGGGAACAGCTGCTTAATGTGATTGACAAGCAAAAAATCCGACGAGTGTGCCAAATTTAATTTAAATGATTGCCCAAAAGCTCGCCCAAAATGGGAAATTCAAAAAGCCGTTAAACAGCTGATTGGTGTTATCGATATCTGATTATGACCCAGCCCTACCCATCAGTTGTAGAGCTGCCTACACTAACCGGTGGAAATTTCATAACAATGTCGTTTACTGACAAATTAAACTATTACAGCAAACGAAAATCCTTCAAGTATGGAATTCCCTTTCTCATTATGATGGTTGCCGGATCCTTTGGACTGCAGCAGTTCTCCAATCTCAGGTAACAACATTCAGAAAACTTATCAAAGACCCCATTAACAGACGCGTGAATCTACACCTCTGTAGGTATCAGTACGCCAAAAAGCAACCTGTAACGCCGGAAGAAATGAAGAAGTACGGCGTGAGCATGAAAAAGCGCCAGGAAGTAACGCTGGAGACGGAATACGACAAAATTCAGTCGGTTGACATCGAACACTGGGAAAATAAGCGAGGCCCTCGCCCTTGGGAGGAAGAGGGACTGGCGCCGCCGGCAAAACATTAACTAAAATATACATTAGGCTAGTACTCCTGTTATAGGAAGGCGCAAACTGATTATTGTATATAATTATTAAATTGTAACATTTTTATAAATATCTAACTACAATCGTTTGAAGTCACGAATCGCAATTATTGTATTTCGTTGGGATTTAGTATTTTTTCAGTATATTTCAATATGCCTATGCTTGTACCCCTGAAGAAACGGCCACACTGATCTCTAATATTTTTATTTTGCAATAAAATGGGAGAAGTTAAACCCGCTAAAGTGGAAAACTGGAGTACGGGAACAGATGCAAACACTTTGTTTACGGACGGTAGGCCCCCGGCCTTCAGATCCATAATAATTTAATTAATAGTTTTCCCGCCTTTTAGGAGAACGAGTGCTATGCTTCCACGGCCCTCTCATTTACGAGGCAAAGGTGCTGAAATCAAAACCCGATGCGACGCCGGTAGAATACTACATCCACTATGCTGGCTGGAGTAAAAAGTATGCCTATTTCAAGCAAAGAAACCGATCTGCAAGATTCCACTTCTAATTTTAGCTGGGACGAATGGGTACCCGAGAGCCGAGTGCTGAAGTACAACGATGACAATGTTAAACGCCGCCAGGAGCTCGCCCGCCAATGCGGCGAACGGTCAAAGAAGGACAATAAGAAGGGTGCGTACACTGAAAAATACTTATCGTCTAAATGGCTCAATAATATGTAGCCCTTCCAGGAAGCGCCAAAGCTAAGAAAATGGAGCAGATACGCAACGAATCTCGGGCATCAACTCCTTCAAAGGACAGCACAACGTCGCAATCGACCGCCAGCAGCACGCCGACGGCCAGCACGGGTCCAACTCCTAAGACGGATGCTGCTAACACTAGTAGCACGGTCACCAACAGTACAAACACCACAACAACCAGTCGAGCCAATCGAAAATCAACACAATCTGCGTCAGCATCTGTTCGTCCCGGAACGCCCAGTGACAAAAAAGACGAATCGACAGCCGCAGACACAACCGAGGATGAGGCAGCTACCCCGGTGGCTCCAAAGAAGAAACGAATGAGCGAACAAAGGCCATCCCTGACAGGAAGCGATGTGGCGACGACAGAAAAACAGCCGCCAACGACACCATCATCCGAACCAGCACCGTGCGTTGAAAGCGAGGAGTCGTACGCCGCCAAGCTGGAGGTTAAGATTAAGATCCCGGACGAACTGAAACACTATCTAACTGATGATTGGTATGCCGTGGTGCGGGAGCACAAGCTGCTGGAGCTGCCCGCTAAAGTCACCGTTCAACAGATCGCCGAACAGTATTTGGCCCACAAAAAGTCTGTTAAGTCAACCAGTGCCAGCAAGGAGGTGGCCATCAACGACGTTCTCGATGGCATTGTGGAGTACTTCAACGTCATGCTGGGCTCCCAGCTACTGTACAAGTTTGAGCGCACTCAGTACGCGGATGTTATGCAAAAGCATCCAGATACACCTCTCTCCGAGCTTTATGGTTCGTTCCACCTACTGCGCCTTTTCGTCCGTCTTGGCTCCATGCTCAGCTACTCCGCGCTGGACCAGCAGTCTATGCAGAATCTGCTCGTACACCTGCAGGATTTTCTGAAGTTTCTGGTGAAGAACAGTGCCATGTATTTCAGCATGAGCAACTTTGTCAATGTGGACCCCGAATATGTGCGAAATGCTCAATGAGCGGTACAAACACTCATCTATTTCTTATTGACTTGATGGAACAAATCGAAGTGCTTTTTTCATCCAAACAATTTGCAATAGCTCGATAGTAGCTCTTCACAGCTGGTTTGTATATTAAAACACGCGTAACAAGATTAAAAGTAAGCTAATTGTAATGCTAATAAAATGTCAGCACATTGTAAAGATTAATTATTCGGCTTATTAGTTTTAGCATCATCTTCGCCTTCCTCTTCGCTACTACTACTGTCACTGCTGCTGCTGCTGGTGGGATAAAAGTCGCGCAAGTCTCGTGGTTTGTTCCGCTCCTTTTGCTCCTGCTCCAGGTATTCGTTCTGCACCTTCAGAATCTCATCGCTACTCTTGCAGGATGCGTACGCATCAAGAAGCTTGTCGTTCAGCTCCAGAAAGGCATGACCCCAAGAAAACTTTCCCAAGAACCAGCGAGCCTCCTCTGTGAATCCGCATATGTACAGGGTGGCTGCAATGGCCTCCACGCAGCTGAGCTTGCAAGGTTTCCCATAATTAATTGGGTTGGCGGCCACCAGGAAGGGAAGCAGCCGTGGGTGAGGGCTTCGCATCCTGGCAAATGGCGTCTCGTCCAGCTTAGCCCACGAACAATCGATCACCGCTACGCCAGAAGCAGCAACCACATCTCTGTCCAGAGGACTAACGCACAATTGGCCAACAGGTGACAGAACGAGGCCGGGAAATTTCTGTCCCAGGCGCAGGTTGCCGATCAGCCCTAAACGCGCCAGTTTCCTGCCGGAACACTTCTTTGGATCGCAGTGATTAAGGTCCCACATGGCCACCGCAAACTCTGGCGGCTGACCGAGATCACTCTTGGTGGCTCCTCCCTCTTCCGAGGATTCTGAATCAGAGCTGGAATTCCTGGCCAGTTCATTTTCCTGCTGGGCGAAGCTGCGGGCACAGTTGTGATTAGATTTTACGTTGCGGTAGGGCCCTCCGCCTCTCTTCCCTTTTCCCTTGTTCCGGCCACTCATTATGATAAAAAAAAACTCGTAAAATTTAAAAAAGGAACAGCCTGCTTTTGGAAATCTCGTGGTTGATAACCCCTTTGTTTTGGTTGTTAGAAGGTGGCGAAATATGTTTTGATAAAAGTAATGATGTCGTCAGTGTTGAAGTTTTAAAGTAATGGAGGCTTTTATTTAAACTTTTTATAATTAGTTACTTAAGATGAAAGAGTACTTTTCTTAATTTATTCTAAATGAATTATATTATTATTTATATTAATAAAATAAGCAATTTGCGTCACCTTCAGACGCTATCGTGTCTAATCGATATTCTATCGATAACCAGCAGACGTAACCCTGTCACGCTAATAGAATAGAAAACGGGCAGCCATATTTTTTTGAAGAAGAAGATATTTGGAGAGCAAACTGAAAACTAGTCCGGCAAAATAGTGAGAATTAGGGAGAAATGTAGGTATTACGAGTATAAGTGACCATTGGGAGAAGACTAAGTGCTTTGGACGCTTGATCGGCCCGGTGTCTGGTGTCCCGCTAACGCCAATGTGAAATAGAGTGTACCGAAAACGCATAGCCCTGTGTGATGTGGGGGAGGCGCCAAAACAACGTGAACAATTGCAATCTCTGAATGGATGATTTGGTGAAAATAATGTGGATTATGATTGGTTTATTGACATTCAAGGAGATGAAATAAATAATAACCGAATGCCTGACGACGCGCATAACATACACACCTACACACGCTGTTGCGAGCACAAACACTCACACCCCTACATACATATATCGGATATCGATATATGCGAGTGCATTTCGCGCCGTGGCGGCAGAGCAAAAATAAACGAAATCAGTTGAAAATCAATTGACGCCGCCCGCCCAAGCCCAAGCCCAAGCCCCATTCAAAACCCAACGGCGGCCGTTACTCAATAACCAACTAATTGTTTTTGTGTTGCTTCTCTTTTTGGATTCTCCGTTCGGCGTGTCCTAATTCGAATTTTCCTCAAAACCCGGAGTACAGTTGCGCCCACAAGCTAGAGCAACCGAGAAACAACCGGGGAGGGTAATAGGAACACCAGTACTTGCCAAGGACACAGCTCTCACAGGACATCGGATACAAGATGGGTGAAGTCAAGTCGGTAAAGGTGGACAACTGGGGCGTCTTTTTCCTCCAGAAGCTCCAGAATTTCTTCAACAAAACGGATTACTGCGACCTAACGCTCCAGTTTCGGGATAACTCACAGCTGAAGGTGCATCGCTTAGTGCTCAGCGCCTGCACGGACTACTTTAATGTCCTGGAGCAGACGTGCGACATTGTGGACGATGCCCTGAT
This sequence comes from Drosophila monieri, assembly GCA_035047585.1. Taxonomy (NCBI): domain Eukaryota; kingdom Metazoa; phylum Arthropoda; class Insecta; order Diptera; family Drosophilidae; genus Drosophila; species Drosophila monieri. The sequence goes on along the minus strand of JAWNPJ010000122.1, from coordinate 171,215 downwards.
CATGCCGAACGAGTTCCAGGCGGACGTGGTGGTGCCCATCGTCAACTTCATGTACACGGGCACCCTCGAGTTTGAGCTGAAGATGTATGGCAAACTGTTGCGCACCGCCAAGGAGATGAACATGACAGTTCTGCTGAAGCTGTTGGAGGCGCACAGAAGGACAATGGAGAATGTTAACCGCCAGCAACGGGTAAGTACATTTAGTTCTCTCAAAGATCGGGGGAATAATAAAATTATTTTTGTAGCCACCGAGTCCCAAGGGCATCCGGCGTCGCACCATACCCGTCAACTCCGGCCCTCCGCAACAACGAGTGTTGGGTCCATCGCCAAATCGAGGAGTTGGTGCGGGGGGAAACTCAGCGACCACCCTGCGACCAAACACACAACGTGGCCCCGCTGGAAACACGATTATCCGCACTTCAGGCGCCACCAACAATCGCACTCAGTACGCCGAGACGACTATCATCAAGCAGGAGCCCACATCGCCATTCGAACAGCTGCGCAAGGGATACAACAACAACAAGCGGCCAGCCCAGACCAGTCTGCTGTCGCCGCCCTCGAAGAAGCCCAGCCTCGAGGAGGTTAAGGAGTTTGCCGAGCAGCAGCGAATGCGCAAACAAATAGCCGCAGAGTATGGGGATCACGACACGGACTATGACGGCGGGATGCTCTTCGATGATGTGCATGCCGGCGACGATGACGACGACGATGTGCCCCCGCAGCCCTCCACGTCCAAGCAGCAACAGTCAACATCACTGGCCTCACCACAAGGCACCCAAACCCAACTGGAGCATGGCACCACAACCATTATCCTCAAACAGGACTCGCCCAGCCAAACGCCCACAATAATCGTCAAGGATTCCTCGAACGCCAAGCTGAACCACACGAAGATCATTGCCGAAGTTCTGCGCCAGTATCCGCACATTGTCAAGGGCCACAAGAACATAAAGCTGAAAATAATGCCCAACACCGCACCAGCTCCGTCAGCCGAAAAGTCCACTCCGACATCAGCCAAGCGGGCGTCTCCCGTGTCGTCAGTCACGACTTCAGCATCCACATCGCCCCACAAAAAGCTGCATGTGTCCTTCAAGTCGGACAAGAACACGCCTCTGATAACATCCCAGCAGAAATCGTCCGTTGGACAGCAGAAGTCGCCGGTGGCGTCCACTCAGACGAATGCCTCTCAGGCGAATGTCGCCGCGAATGTGGCTGGCGGACAAAAGCGACGCATCGACAGTAAAACCATGCATGCATTGATCGCCCAGGGGGCGGAGAACACCACTGGTGAGTAATACTTCAAGACTTGAGCATAATTTCATTTATTATGACCATTCCTGTCCAATTTAGGCCCCTGGCTGTGCCTCAGGTGCGGTGTCAATGGACGTCCGATAAGCATTCCGTCGTATCGGGGCTTCCGCCGCCATTTGATTAACACGCACAAGGAATCGATTGATTCCGCGCTCTGCGAACATTGCGGATGGCGGTCGAGCAACAACAGGGAGCTCCATTTCCACATGTACACGGAGCACCAGATCAAGTCGCAGCTGTACACCTTCCCCGAATGCGCTCTGTGCAACCAGGCGTACTCCACCAAGCCGGAACTGGAGGCCCACATTAACGAGGCGCACACCGATGACAACAAGCAGCAGTGCATCTACTGCAACAAGGTGTTCGAGCAGGAGCTGCAACTGTACCGGCATATGAAGAGCTATCACAAGGCGCAGGCCTTGGAGGATGGCATTATTGATGAGACGGACGAGGAGTTCCTCGGCTCGCAGGGGGAGGAGGAGGAGGATGGTGAGGCTGGGGAAACGGAAGAGGAGCCAGAACAGTCGGGCAAGGTTCGCATCCTGTCGGACATTAGTCTGCCGGCCACAAGTGCCATTACAGTGCATCAGGAGGTGGAGCAGGTGCAGCAGGAGGTCAAGTTCGTTGGCGCTGACGGCAATGAAGTGGAGCTCACGGACGAGCAGAGGAAAGAGATTCTGTCTCAACTCAACCAACAGCAGGCTGGAGCGGCCGCTGGCGGCGTTGTCATGGTCCTTAGCGAGCCAGAAGCCGAGCAGGTGAAGCCCGAGACGGATGAGAAGTCGCTGGCTGGCACGGAAGAGGAGTACGACGACAGCCAGATATACAGCGAGCTGGCGGCCGCCGACTCCGTGGAGAGTGGCAAGAAGAGCGTTGCTGACGAGAGCAAGGAGTCGATCGATAACTTGGAATGGGCAGAGAACCTGATTGCCGAGTCCGAGGAGCAGACAACTAAAGAGGTGACACTTTCAGGACAATTACTAACAAAAATAGCCACTAAACTGATTTCTTTTTGCAGCCAAAATTGGAAAAATCCCGAGATGACATTAGTGAGAAGCTAAAGGAGTTGACCGGCGACTGGACAGAGGACGAGATTGAGGACGATGTCGATGACAAGCCCGCCACTGCAGAGCTGGCTAGCGAACTGGCCACCAAAGAATCGGAACCAACCGAGAGTCATCAAACGGCTGACGAAGAGGAGGATGACATCGACCTGGCCCTGCAATCCATGCACAAGAGTTCCGAGCAGCAAGCGACGACGACGAAAGCCGGCGACGAACCGGCAGAGGAAGAAACTGAAGCAACCGTTAACAGCCAGTCGGATAAAATGGAAGTAGATGCGGATGCGGAGGGCGAAGCCAAGTCATCGGTAGTGACGGATGTCCAGATTAAGACGGAAGATGGTCTTGAGACAGAACAGGAAGAATTTATCAAGGAGGAGGTCCCCACATCCGACCCTACCCTACCCGAAGTTGAATCGGAAGCACCGGCGGCGGGCGCTGCCCCTGAAGGGGAGGATGATGTGCACCTGGAAGCCGAGAATATCCGAAAGGAGCTGCTGGATGAATTAATAGCTGGCGCGGAAAAGGCCGAAGACGAGCCAGAGCCAACGCCAGGGGTGGAAACGACATCGGCGGACGTGTCAACTGATGCCGCGGAAGAGGAGGAGCTGGTGCCGCCTACACAAATGCCAGTGGAGCAGTCCATCGCAATGGATGTGGATGAGTCGGAGGCAGAGAAGCCATCATCGGAAAACAAGGACGAATCCAAAGCGGAGGAAGACACACAGATACCTTTGGAGTCTGAAACTGAAGTAGCCGAGAAGACGAAGCCAAAGGCGACGACAACCGCAAAGGAAATTGAGGCGGAAGAGGCACCTGCTGCTGATAAGGTGAAGAGTCTCATTAGCGAATGGGTGGACGACGAGGAGGATGAGGATGAGAATGGTGTGAGTGCGGCAGCGAAGGCGGAACTATAATTGCTAGATTTATTTATGTTCTAATGTGTGTGTGAGTGTGTGGAGACCAATGGAGAATGAATTTTCGGTTTCTATTGTAAATTAAATTGTTAATGAAGATGAACGATATGCGTATGCACAGGCTTAAGTGTATAAGATTTAATCTGCACGTCTCATATAATTGTAAATTCCCAGCCACCTGGCCGCTCCTCCTTCCGGTTGCGCTGCTAATCAGAAAATCGAACGAACTCGAATGAGAAGTCAGTCCCACCTTAAATGAGAGATCAGAGACCAACAAACTATCCGATATTGCGCAAAAATTTCATTCATCCTCACAACTAACACGGCGAAGCAAGCAACCAACATTTCACTTTTAGATAAACTTCTTATATATAAATACATATATACATATATATATATATATAGCATACTTGAATGCCTATTTACATGCATACATATAGATGTATGTAGTTACATAGATGTTGTTTTAATTGCGACAATTAAGTCAATGATTGATTTTTAATGATTGGTTTAATCGAGGAATCAAGAGCGCATACACAAAAGGAGCCCAATATTTTGATTACCAACTTAGTCTATAAGATTTATTAAATATAAAAAATTAAAAATACTTTGGAGAAAGAAAAATATAAATGTAGAAACAAAGGAGGATGGTTTGATTTAAATTTATTTACTTATTCTCTTAAACAAACACCTGTCCAGAGGATGTTTGATTTAAAACAAGATTCATTCAACATTACGAAACATAACACAGCTGCCTAAAAAGGATGAAACATAAAGGTTTTAAAAAAAAGGCACTCATAGGTCACATCACAGAAGTTCCTTCAAAAAAAACTCCAATTATTCATCTAAAATAATTAATAGAAGATTAGTTTTGAAATAGGGAATCTAATAGCCTATTACCCACCAGAAAGATAAAAGTTTATGATGCACATGGTGGCAAAGCCGGCCAGCACAGTCGCAAACTGCGCAAATCCCGCCCAGCGACGCGATGGTGTCGTGTGCCAGCGCGCCTTCTCCCGCGGTATCACTTCGCAGACAGTGACGTAGAAGAGCGTTCCCCCGGCCAGTGCTTGGATTATGGGTAGGGTTTTAGTGGACCAACCAGATGGCACATCCACGATAAGCATACCCAGTGCAATACCGCATACCGCTCCGGCGGCAAAGACCGAAATGCCAGCTAGTTGGGCGCGAAAGCTGGTCTGGGGATTGGAGCGAAACTCGAGACCCAGACAAAAGCCCATAACGAACTTGTGGCATGCGACTGCCCCTAGTAGGAATAGAACCTAGAACGAGACAATCTAGATTGGGGTTATCTATTTAGACTAAGCCAGCAACATTTGTTTGCCGTAATATTTGCTTAAGATTGCGTGCTTAGTGGCTGACTAGCAGCTATGCCAAGCCGCATGCTGACCTTTGTGGAAGAGTTTTGTACGCCGATGGCCAGCCCCTCGATGGCCGAATGCAGGGAGAGGGCGACAAAGAGGCCCAGGGTGCCCGTCATCGACTGGACACACGGTTCGGTGTGGCTCGTGTGGCAAATGCGGGCATTGGCGTCCTCAACGGCGGCGTCATCGCAACCGGATGAGGAGTGCGGGTGATCATGATGGCTACTGAAAGAAATCGTAAAGCATTTAGTAACAGGGCCACTGTTCAATATCAATGTCATTTACTGGTCATGGTGGTGAGCTGTTAGATCTTGCTCCGATGATAACAAGGGCGCCCGCTCGCCCACTGCTCCGTAGCCGTTTCGATTCCTGGGAATCTCCGGTTCCGGATTCGAATGCGAATGGTCGTGATGGATGGCCTCGCCGAAAAAGTAGTGTATGAACTCATCTATGAAATATATTATGAAGAATCCTCCGCACATCGCCACTTCAGCAAAGTTTGAGTTCATTTGCTCGCGCACCTGTTGCATTATCAAAGACAAAGGAATGATCAAATTTCACGTGTAAGCATAAAGCTGATAACCAGCTTACCTCTGGCAGAATGTGCACCAAAGCGGTGGCTAGCAGAATGCCGGCACCGAAACACAACAGAAGCGACGTAAATAATGGGAATCGTAAACGATTCCGTTCCGAAATAAAGGCGGGCAATATGCCGGAACCAAAACTTCCCAATCCAAGGACAACCATGGCCAGAATCTTTTCCAGGTCACCACGATTCGTGGCATCCATGGGGGTGTTCTCCGTCACCCATGTTGTGTTCAGCAGACTCATTTTTCAGCTGGCTGGCTTAGTCATTTACTATTTTTAAACGAAACAGTTTCAAAAACAGACACTCTCCTTCGCCGTGTGACCGTGAAAGCCGTTTAACAATATACCAACCATATGCATATCACCGTTACGCTTTTAAATACCGAAAGTGGATAAGCTTTTAGTATTTTTTGGAGGATCTCGATTGTTGCCTATCGAAGACGATCGTGAAGGCAATTCAAAAACTTTAAATAACCGTTTTTTTTGATTCGAATTTTCCAGAAGTAGTTTTTAATGTTTCTTTTCATGGCCTTTTAATGGGAATTATAATTGCATAATAAATGGGTAACGCAGTTTGCAAAAATAATTTTAAATCCATTTTTAGTTTTAAAGTGAAAATTCAATCATTTTATAAAATGTTGTGGAACATGCACACCAATGAAACTAAATTCAAAATTTGATCGTTCACGTCCCACCATTATTGTTGTCCCCTTGAAAATGCATCGTCGTTGTATAATCTGTGGCCAGGAGCCTAGTGATCATTTTGTCTACCCGCACAATCTCACGGAGGCGCGTCGCTGGCAGAGCCTGGTCAACATGAGCTCTGTTAGTGTGGAGCCAGAGTCGTTATGTCGCCACGGCTGCGTTTGCTCCTCCCATTTGGACGTGGTGGAGTCGTCCTCTACGGATCTGGGAAATGGCCAAAAGAGAAGCTGCGGTGGCATGCCTCCTCGAGATTCCAAAAGCCGAAGTTCTATCGACCGACGACCCAACATTAAATTCTCCTCTCCTACGGAAATATTTCTCTTAGGCGAAAACAGCGAAGAAAGTCAAAAAAAGGGCAATAAAATAAATTGTACGTGCGATAATGGTGGTCCCTGCAATAGGATTTCGGCCAAAAAAACTCCTCCTATATTGCTCCAGCCGATGGACTCCAACTCTTCCAAGGGGATGTCAAAGAAACAGCCGGAAACCGCGGAAGGTCAACGGAAAAACGACGACCAAAAAATGGCCATGAGCCAAAAATGTGCCCCGAAAGGTCTACCATTTAACCGACCCTGTGGCTGTCCGTATCCCACAAACTCGAGAGCTATCGAGGAAATCCAAGCCCAAGCTAGAAGCATGATATGCAAGTGTTCCAATGGCATGCAAACTGACAATATGCCCAGATCCCAATCTCAGGATTCGAAACAGTTGAAAACATCGAAGGGTAACAGATCAGATGGCAAAAGGTCTGCATCGAAGCGCAGCCGGAAACAAAGCCTATCTGCTAAAGCCAACGCCTCTGATTCTCAAAAGGAATCTCCACAGGATGCCTGTGGTTGTGCCGGTTCCTGCAATGAACCCATGCCCAACCAGCTTCCCTTCAGAGGTCCACAAACTACAATGAAAATTCCACAAAATATTCCCCATAATGTTCCCCAAAGTATCGGCCAACAAACGGAGATCTTTAACAACTCCCAAAGGCAAAACCAAATGCAGTTTCGTCCTCCCAATTCCCAGGGACCGCACAGAACCAAAAGCTGTCAGGTGTGCATATTCCTTCAGCCCAAGGATAACAAAAATAACAAAGAAATCCAGGTACCGTGGGGCATGCGGAATTCCGAACTACCCAACCAGGCCGAATGCAGCTGCCAAACATCCACCCCGAATTGCTATTGTGGGTTATGTGGACAACCGCCTCCATCCTCATTGGGTTTTGGGTCCAGTTTTGGACAGACAAAGGGTTTTCCCGGTTACGCGGCCACTAGACCGCCAAATAAAAATGCCATCAATGTTCTTCTAATGCCCGGCTCCCGGAATGACTTCGACTCGTGCTGTTGTCCAAATACGTTTCTTCCGTCAGCTCCGGCTCCCGAGATCCTTGTGCAGGAGTCGGACTTGACGGATTGCGACGAACGGGCTGACTTTCCTCCGGTAGACTTGCCCTGCTACCGAGTATGCCGTGCGGCAACATCGGATCCGAAAGAAAATGCCACTGAAAATAATGAGAAGGAAGATAGTGCTAATGTTTTGGTACTCGAGGATAATGATGAAGCTTGCCAACCAGAAAATACTAGCAACTCCGGAGCACCGGACACGACTAGCTATCAGTTTGGACAAAAGCAGCCCACAACTTGGGGCAAAGACGGGCAAAAAGATGTTCCTGAATTGGGCTCAAACTGGATGGACGCCGAGGCTACATCGAACTACACTAAGGTACTGGAACAGCAGAGAGTGCGCATCAAAGAGCTGGAAACTCTGCTGCAGAAGCACAACGCGCTGCAGCAGACCATCCAGGCAAAGGTGGCCGAATTGCAATGCAACGATAATGCACCTTTCAAGGGATGACAATTAGAAATAGATTCCATAAAATAAAGTCCATAACCATTTCGTTATTTTTCTAAGGGAAAGGTGTGGTTTATTCGCAATTACCGCTCGAACTCCAATATCAAACTTGTAGCTTGAAACATCCAAAAATCAATAGCTTATCCTATCGTCTAGGCAGCTGACTGAATGACATCTGTGTACAGCTTCACCTTGCTGGCAATGCTCATGTCCACGTACTTGTCTCCAATGGAGACGATCAGACCACCAATGATGCTGGGATCCACACGGGAGGTGATCTTCAGGGACTGGTTGCCCTTCAGGAAAGACTGTAAAAGGAATAGGTTTTGTTCAAAAGAAAGTTTGAAGAAAATTTTCAAAATTTTGGTTACCTTGAGGGCCGCCTCGAGCTGCTTGTTCTGGGAGGCATCCAATGGCTTGGCGGTGACCACCTCGCACACAACCTCACCACGGTGGGCAGCCATGATGGTCTTGTAGGCATTGATCACGGTGTCCAACTTCTTGAGGCGACCGTTGTCGGCCAGGAGACCCAGCAGATTGCCAGTGGCCGGGGCGAAGCTCAGCTTTTGTGAAGCTTCCTTCAGAGCGGTGGCCATGACCTTCTTGTTGATGATGGGGCTGGTCACATACTCGCGCAGCTTCTTGTCACCCTTAATGGTGGCCTGCAAGGCAGTCAGGTCCTTCTCCACCTGATCCAGCTGGTTCAGCTTCGATGCGGCCGAGTACAAGGCGCTGGCATAGCGACCCTCCAATCCGAACACCTGGACTGGCGGCTTCACCGTCTGCTGGGCAGCAGCGGAGCTGAGAGTGCGGGTCTGTGGATGATATCGAATGTATATTCAATAAATAATAACAAAAAATAGTTGTGTGGGTTAAAGTGGGCAAAAATTACATAACCAAGAAAAATGCGTTAGATAATTCCAGGCGGCATGCCAAGAAGCCACGGGAACTATCATTGTTACAGTAATTGCAAGGTGTTTTCGCGGCTATTGTTCAATTGAATTCCATTGAATTATTTGCCATAATCTTACCAAAATTGCCAATCTGTTAACGGAGGCCATCGTTCCAAAAAATTTTCAGCTAGAAATCGCAGCTGAGACCAGGGTTACAACGCTCAGAACAAATTTCGATAACACCGATGTATCGATAAATAGACTATCGATTGGTGTAAAAACGAAAAAAACCCCTATTTAGATACAATAATTTTCTTTCAAATAAAACGATACACAGAATTGGAATTTCGATTTACGTCTTTTTTATTTTTTGCTTAAAAATTCTTTCATGTTGGTTCACTTTTTTCATTTCGTTGAAAATACATATGACTTTTTACTTAAAGCGAAACCTAAAACTGTCTGAAATGGATGTGAATATGTGTTAGCTGCATAACCACCCGGTGAACTATAGTTGCAAGTGGTTGGAAACACTTTGGGTATTCGGTTGGGAGTAAGTTGCAGTTATGCGCCTGCTGTTGATAGTTTACTTGTCATCTAAAAAAAAAGATTGCAACGTTATAGAATTATGAGCATCGTAAACGAATGCTTCTTACCGTCATCCTCATCGTCTTCGTCACCTTCGCCGTCCTCACCATCCTCGTCCTCAAAAGTTTCTTCTTCGTTGTCGTCGTTGTCCTCTTCGTCCTCGGGCTCCACCTCAATATCAGGTACCAGATAATACTGCAGTGGATTTGGCCAAAGGTCGTCCTTTATCAGTTCTGCGATCTCGTCGTTCACGGGATCGGTATTGTCCGAAAACCAGTCGAAGAAGGTCTTGTACTCGGAATGACGCTTCTTCTTGTTGACATACGGTTTCGTCAGCAGTTGTTTGAGCAGGTTTTTACCCTCCTTCCAGTTGATGGGTGTGCTCGTAGATGCAGGCCAGTCACCATTTTCGGAAGCAGCTAAACAATTGTATTTTATGATCAGCAACAGAGTCTACATAGAGGCAGAGGCAGCTAGAGCTATTTACCTGCGGAATTAAGGTGGAACTCTTTGGTGAGGACCTTGTTTTCGAAGTAAGGATTCTCGTCAAAGTGGAAGTTGATACGGTAGCCAGATTTAATGTCCTCAAACTCCTCCACCTCCAATTTGTTAAGGGCGTGCAGGCACTCTTCCTCCTCCTCGTCCAGAATGCCAGACACTTGCGGGTGGTTGATGAACTGCAAAGGTGGAAGTTAAATTATCACGATTATGTATGTGGAAAGTCTGAATCGGAGGCTCTCTTCATTCTTAACAACCCTATCGATGGGAGACAACATTTTTGTATGGTTTCTAAATGCGATAATTTACTCCTCAAATTCATTTTTATTAAGGAAGATTCATAAAAACGTATTTAAAACATGATTTGAATGGATATTGTAGTCATTTAGTGCGCCCTTTCCAGACCGAATATCGATAACTCGCACACGCTTTGCTTGGAAAATGCGAAAAAGGGGGAGAAAAAGCGGCATCGCAGGGCAGATGAAAAAGGAAAAAAAATTTTCGAATAGAGAAAAATTTGCTGTGCATGTGTGTTTTGGATAAAATCAATTAAATTTTCAAGCCATGCACAAGAGTGCTATGGGGCTGAGGGAGACACTTTCGATAAGTTAGCTATCTATGTTCAGGGAAATGCAAATCATGGCCCGAAACCAAGATGGTCTACCCAATACTCACCGAGGTCACCCAGAAGTTGGGGATGCGCTTGACCAGCTCGCTACGCTTCTCGTAGCATGGCTTCCTTAGCTTATTGTATTTCTGCTCCACCTTGAGGATCTCTTCGCTGGCCTTTTCGTTTAGCGCGTCGATCTCATTCTGGCAGGCATCGATCTGCTCCAACGCCTCCGACTCCTCCTCGTTGTTGCCGGCGGCGGCGGATGCTGAGGCCGCTGTGTTTCCATCGGCGGGGGCGCCGTCCAGTTTGGCTCGCTTTGGCACGCTCGACATTCTGCTCTGCTCTTCGGCGCTTTTCCGGTGTACTTGACGAGATATTTACCAAAAAACGGCGGTACAGTTGAGCAGAAGCGGATTTTTAATATCTCACTTGCGTTGCGGTGCTAGAGAAGGAAGTGAAGCGATAAGCACATTGGTCCACTTCCCGATGCGGCAACTATCGATTGCGGTGGCTGCGGCGGCTGGTCAACACTGGACGCGTATTCGGCCCTTTACAACACGCGCGTACGAGACTTGATGCCGAGCTGCAATAGCTGAAAATTAATTTTATAATTTTATATACGCATCGTTTTTAAAAACATTAAAAACATGGCCACCGCTGAAGCTCAAATCGGTGTTAACAGAAACCTGCAGAAGCAGGATCTCAGCAACTTGGTAAGCACCCGAATATGTCATCGCCGGACGACGCCTGTTTTTTTTTTTTTTTCTTCAACCGTGTGTGAAAGTGTACGCGTCGTCATTATAGTGCCGCTTCTCAGGAGGACAGCGGGGTGCGAAGGGCAAGGACGCGCCCAGCAAGCGGGGCCCATCCTTAATAATTCGATAGAAGTCTTGCTTTTCCATAGCCATTGCCAGGGCAAACAACATATTGTTGTGTCCCTCAAAAACCCTCTGAAAATGCAGCACGTGGCGCAAATTTTTGGCCCTAGGCGGTATTCCCCGGGGGTACTGCTGTGCACATGAGCTGCATATGCATGTAGGTAGGCAGGGTGAGCACTAGGGATGCTCAGTTCAAGCAGGTCGGTTCAACTGTTGCCATCTATACCCGACTGATGCAATTCCGGTGGCATTCTAACCTCAAAGTCCACCGCTTTCCCATACCCACCCCGAGAACGTACAATTCCAAAGACTCCTCGTTATGCGTTTAAGGCGGGCCGTTTACGCGGGAGGCGTGGCGTTGGTAAATAAACTAGGATGTTTCTTAACAAATTCTCTGTTTCTGGAGGCTGTCTTGGAATTTGGATGAAAAAGATCCAATAACTGACTCTTTTTGGCTTATTTTGTTCTTGCAGGAGATCGGCAACTTAACGCCCCTCTCACCGGAGGTAATCTCGCGGCAGGCCACCATCAACATTGGCACCATCGGTCATGTAGCCCACGGTAAATCGACGGTGGTGAAGGCCATCTCGGGCGTACAAACGGTGCGTTTTAAAAACGAGCTGGAGCGGAACATCACAATCAAGCTCGGTAAGTGCCTACCACCATCATCTGGTCCATTCATAATAGTTGTTACTTGTATCTGTAACTAAATACTAAGTCAGCCGTCTTTCCCAGCATCCTCTAAAGCATCCAGTGTACCAATATCTTAATAGTTATCTAGTATTTGGCCCCGCATCTTCGGATAACCGAAGCTACATAGTTCTTCTTCCTCTGCTTAGCGACGGCACATAGTGGAGCCGTTTCCCACTGCAACTTCCATCTAAGAGCTGCTCTGTGTCGCTGCTGTCGGTGATCTCCAGAGTCCTGAAGTGTTCTGCGAATGACATTATTTAGTTCGTTGACTACTGTATTCTTTAGTACTTAAATTGCTGGATTAGAATGCGTTGCCTTGTCTTTCATGGTGTGTCGTCGCCTTAGTAGAATAAAAAATTAATCAAAAAAAAAAAAACTAAAATTCTTCTATTAAGGATATCCTTTTTCTGTATACTTAGTCTTGAAATCATTATTTATTTTGATTGATACAATTGATAATCCAGCAATTTAATTAACTGCACATCTTTTTCTTCTTTTTCCCATTTTCGGACGGGTTTTTTCGTTTACTTCGTTTGCGACGCGTCCACACACACAACCAAAAATCGTCCAAAAATCGTCCAAAAAATCGTCCGCGATCCAAAAAACATAACAAACTTGTCATTTGCAGAACGCCTAAGCGAAAAGAAAATCGTTAAACTTTTGCAATCCAAGCACCACCGCCAGCAGTACGAAATCCAGGAGCTATCACGTCTGCGGCATCTAGCCGAGAGACGACGCCACAGCCGCCTCTGCTCCATGCCAGCCCCCCCACCAGCCCCCCACGCCGACAAACGGACCAATCGCCGCAGCAGCAGCCAAACCTCCCTCAGTCCGAGCCACAGCAGCGGCTATGGCAGTGCCATTGGATGCGAAGACCATGACAACACCACACACTCGGCCAAAGGATCATCTTCCTCCTCCAGTGGCCCACTGAAGCGTCGTCGCAGCAGTGGGGCGAACACCTCAACAGCAAGCGCCAAGCGATCGAAGAACAATCAGGGTCTGGTGGGGAAGAAGCCGCCGAAGGGCGAATATGTTGTCGAGAGGATCGAGGTCGTCGAGGTGGTGCAGTACAAGCCGGTTTTCTTTGTTAAATGGCTCGGCTACGATGCCAGCAACAACACGTGGGAGAGTTTCGAGAACCTGGCCGATTGCGCCCAACTGGAGGAGTTTGTGGACCGGCAGCTGCAGCTCTACGAGAAGTACATAGCCCAGATAACCAGCGAACTGGAGGAGCAGCTGGTGGATATGCCGCTGATGGGAAACGTAAATGTGGCCGAGGTGGATGCCTACGAGGCCCTGCCACTCCAGATAGACCTCATCCTTTTGGCCCAGTACCGGGCGGCGAGTAGTAGGAGTCAAAAGGAGCCGCAGAAGATCGGCGAACGGGCGCTCCGATCTATGCAGCTCAAGAGGTGTCATTTTGCCCGCCGGCAGCAGTTATCGGATCTCGCCAAGTTCGAGGAACGAATGAACTGTGTGGAGGAGCCGTCGCCGCCGATCCGAGTGGAGAACAATGTCGATCTCGACACCATCGACAGCAGCTTCACCTACATCCAAAAGAACATCATTTGCGAGGGTGTGCCCCAGCCGGAGGATGGGCTGCTGGGGTGCAAGTGCCTGGATGAGAACGGAGCCGAAGAGTGTACCGCGTCCACAAAGTGCTGTGCCCGCATGGCCGGTGAACTCTTCGCCTACGAACGGAGCACACGCCGCCTCCGATTGCGTCCCGGCAGTGCCATATACGAGTGCAATAGCCGCTGCTCCTGCGATGCCAGTTGCTCCAACCGGCTGGTGCAGCACGGACGCCAGGTGCCGCTGGTGCTGTTCAAGACCAGCAACGGCAGCGGTTGGGGGGTGAAAACGCCGCAAGCTCTGCGCAAGGGAGAGTTTGTCTGCGAGTACATTGGGGAGATCATCACCAGCGACGAGGCGAACGAGCGGGGCAAGGCCTACGACGACCGGGGACGGACGTATCTCTTCGACTTGGACTACAATACCGCGCAGGAGAGCGAGTACACGATCGATGCGGCCAACTATGGCAACATATCGCACTTTATCAACCACTCCTGTGACCCCAATCTGGCCGTCTTCCCCTGCTGGATCGAGCATCTGAATGTGGCGCTGCCCCACCTCGTTTTCTTCACCCTCCGTCCGATCAAGGCCGGCGAGGAGCTGAGCTTCGACTACATCCGGGCGGATAACGAGGACCTCCCCTACGAGAACCTATCGACGGCTGTGCGGGTCGAGTGTCGTTGCGGGGCAGAGAATTGTCGAAAGGTTCTATTCTGAGATTCCTTTCGTTTATGAAGCCATTCTTCTTTTTTTTTTGGATTTCTTAAATATTTTTTTAAGCAAAAATTATGATCAAGGTATTGGCATTAATTTTAATTATTTATTTGTATATTTTTTGCACTGCCGCTTGCGAATTTTAATTATATTGCCGACTACTAGACCACTAAGACAACAATTTCTGTATATTTTACACGAGATTTCATAAAAATTTTGATTATTATTGAATTTTAGGTAATAAGTGTGTTTAAGCCACGTTTACGATGTGCTCTTAATTGTATCCCTTCTTGACTTTAACTTGCATAAATAAATATTAAAATTTTGACAATTGTTTGGTTTTTTTTTAAATATATTTTAGTGCTGGGAAAGTTAGGTTAATGTTTAATAATTAATTATAAATAAAATAAGGCTTAAAAAAGGGATTTATTGTTTTTAATTGTTGTCATCACGTTTTCAGGATACGCCAATGCCAAAATCTACAAGTGCGACAACCCCAAGTGCCCCCGACCGGCCAGTTTCGTTTCGGATGCCTCCAGCAAGGACGACAGCTTGCCCTGCACTCGGCCCGCCTGCTCCGGCAACTTCAGGCTTGTCCGGCACGTCAGCTTCGTCGACTGTCCTGGTCACGACATTCTCATGGCTACTATGTTGAACGGTGCCGCTGTGATGGACGCCGCTTTACTCCTCATTGCTGGTAACTATCCGCTGTATAAGTTTCAGGATATATCTTAATATTTTCCTCCTTTTTAAAGGCAATGAATCCTGTCCACAACCTCAAACCTCTGAGCATTTGGCTGCCATCGAGATTATGAAACTGAAACAGATCCTTATCCTGCAGAATAAGATCGATCTGATCAAAGAGAGTCAGGCGAAGGAGCAGTACGAGGAGATCACCAAGTTCGTGCAAGGAACTGTGGCCGAGGGTGCACCTATCATCCCGATATCCGCCCAGCTCAAGTACAACATCGATGTGCTGTGCGAGTACATTGTGAACAAGATTCCTGTGCCGCAGCGCGACTTCAATGCCCCGCCTCGATTGATTGTCATCCGATCCTTCGACGTGAACAAGCCCGGCTGCGAGGTGGCGGACTTGAAGGGCGGCGTTGCCGGTGGCTCCATTCTGAGCGGTGTCCTGAAAGTGGGCCAGGAGATCGAGGTGCGTCCGGGTGTGGTTACCAAGGACAGCGATGGCAACATCACCTGCCGGCCAATCTTCTCGCGCATCGTCTCGCTGTTTGCCGAACAGAATGAGCTGCAGTACGCTGTGCCCGGTGGCCTGATCGGTGTTGGAACCAAGATCGATCCAACGCTTTGCCGTGCCGATCGTCTGGTCGGTCAGGTGCTGGGTGCCGTTGGCCAGCTGCCGGACATCTACCAGGAGCTCGAGATATCGTACTACCTTCTGCGACGTCTACTGGGCGTCCGCACGGACGGCGACAAGAAGGGTGCCCGCGTGGAGAAGCTGCAGAAGCACGAGATCCTGCTGGTGAACATTGGATCCTTGAGCACCGGAGGACGCATTTCGGCCACCAAAGGTGATCTGGCCAAGATTGTGCTCACGACGCCGGTGTGTACGGAGAAGGGAGAGAAGATCGCCCTCAGCAGGCGTGTGGAGAACCATTGGCGGTGAGTTTGGCATCGATTTTTGATTCTTTTTATTCAAAAAACTAATAATATCTCTTTACAGTTTGATTGGTTGGGGCCAGATCTTTGGAGGAAAGACAATCACACCGGTCCTGGACGGTAAACCCACGAAGAAGTAGGAAAATAGGGATCAGATTGCCGTAGCAGCATCCATCAATTAGGCCTTCTTGACCTGCTCCTCCTCCTTCTCCTCCTACTAGTTCTCCTCCTGGTAAACCGAAACGAACAGATACTACAGAAAAGCTGCAACAAAATACATACATAAATTAGTTTATTTAATTTTGCTTTCAAGTATGTATATAAAATGGAAATATTCATTTCGCTTACATGTGTTTTGCATCTATAGCATAATCAGGCATTACAAGAAAAAAAAAACTAATAGGCTATACACCATACATATACAAAAACAAAAGCAAATCTGATACATCGTAAAATTGTTTTTATGATTTAAATACAAAAGAAACAAAAAAAAAAACAAATTTAATTGCATTTTTTTACAATTACCATAATAATGAAGTTTTTATTCGGGAGGGGACAAGGATAATGATTGGTTATCGATAACAATCGATAAATGGTAGTCACCCATTAAGCCCAGCCCTAAAGAAACCGTTACATTTTTCATTATAGACCAATTTTATTTTTCCACGTTTTAGTTCAATTAAATTTAAATAGTTACAATACGATGTTTTTTTCAATAACACATTGATACTCGTAATATTTTGTTTTTGTTTTATTTTCTATTTTTTTGTTTAAGCAATTATCCTTACAAATCTCATGATCTTTTTTTGAAACATCAATGGTGTTGAATAATTTTTTGAAACGGTTTTGGTTTTTTTTTCTTTCGATTTGATAAATTTGTTTTAACTATCGCACACTAATTAATTGTAATGTATTCTTTTTTAGTTTGTTTTTAATATTAAACTACTATTACCAAGTATATTTGGTTTTTGGATTCATATTTGGTTTCTTGAGATTTTCGTAGTTATTTTAGCTTATTGAATAAAAATTCGTACTTAGCCGTGATTTACATTGTTTTAGTTTTGCTGATCATTGATTAGTTGAAACTAAATTTTGATAAATGACTCACTAATAAGTTGTATTGAAAAACGTTTGATTTTTGTTATTTAATACTATTGAGTAATTTCTGTAATACTTGTATATCCGTTTTTTTTTATTTTTTAGGTTTTGGGGTCAGTACGCATAGTAA
Organism: Drosophila monieri; assembly: GCA_035047585.1. NCBI lineage: Eukaryota > Metazoa > Arthropoda > Insecta > Diptera > Drosophilidae > Drosophila > Drosophila monieri. Next base: position 154,106 of record JAWNPJ010000122.1, on the reverse strand, counting down.
GCATTTAATAACAAAAGTCTTCGTTGAAAGTACAAATAGCATTGAATTGAAAAATAAAAATAAATATTACAATTCACTCTTATGCGGTATTTGAGCATCCGTTGAACACAATTCAGTTTTTCAGGTCTAAGAGATCACTTACAACCAAATGCAGGACTTGCGTCCTTGAGCGGGGGCCAGAAGACAATTTCTCTAAAACTAGAAACTAAGACTAGAGGGGAAATAAGTGCAGTAATTACAGTACATCCTTATTAGGTATCTCTTTGGCCATCGTCTAAGTTAAGCTTTCACTAATTTTGTTGAATAACATCCGGCTTACGACTACGACTAACTTTTGCAAATTGATTAAATCAAAATATTTCCCCAGCAGGAAGCTGAACTACCTGTATCCTTGGCATTAGACTGTCGAAAGCAAACGAAAGCAGCCATCTTCCAGCAAGTCCTTCGTTATCGATCAAGAAACCGTCCAATGTCTATACAACACCACCTCCTAGTTTAGCTTTTAAATGGTACAGAGATAGGGGAGAGAAGTGTGTTTTTGATTAAAGCGGCGATGGAATGTTTCAATCAACATTTTATCCTATTTCTTCCCTTTCATATATATAGTATTTTTATATAGTAGTTTATGCATTTTGACAATTATATATCCTAGACTTCTTATGTGCAATTTTTGTGCATCTCGGAATGAGCAGCAGGGGAATACCTTGAATTTTGGTCAGCGTCCACACCTATACTATATCTATTTTATGTTTCAATTACACACATTCAATTATAACTTATTTATAAGATATTACATACAGACATGCGTACACAATTATTGACAATTAAATGTTGGCAAAATGGCAGATGGCAGTAGTAGGGTTCGTTCGAGTTCGACATCTCAATGATCAATCTCATATACATATAATAATTTATGTTAAATATTCAACAGTTGCGCTAATACCTTCATAATTCATTGATTATAATTGATTTGTTGTTGTCTGGCCTAACTCGTCTTAGATTATCCTATAATACAGATTCAATTACATACATACAGAGATATACAAGTGCTTAACTGTCGGTTGAATATCATGTCTCTATAACTAACAATCTGTTGATTACTGGCTACATATATAATGATTTTTATTCTTCATTAAATGCCTATTTACAGGATCTCTCTATTGCCACACAATTGCAGCAGCAATCCGTTGGGTAATCTAATCTACTCAAGTGAGATTCTTTGGAGGGGGTGTTGGAGCCTGCGTTTTCTTTAGGATGCTCTTCTGGCACGGGATCGGGCATCTTAAAGAAAATGGCTTAAATCTCATTCATTGACATCCTCATCCGACGAGCTAGCTGCAGGAATGGTTGAGAACTGCCACGACTCTCGATTGTTGTTTTTACTATTTGCCCTAAAATATAATTTTTTTTAAGATATTAGTTAAGGACAAGTCACTAATTATGTTCCAATACTAACCCATGCTTCTTGGCATTGCTGGGCAGGGTGTGGGAGGAGCGATAGTAACTCTCCTGAGGCTCATCCTTGGTTTCTTCCAGGGATTTACGTTGCAGAGTCATTGTCTCCTGGGGCGTCATGGAGGAGCCACCTCCGCTATTCCCCGACAACATCTCCGCGTCCAAGTAGTACTTGGCACTCTGCGCTATCTTGCAGTTCTCGCACTCGCTCAAGTAGTCGTCGTCCAGACTGGTATCGTTGGGCAGGAAGTGCTCCTTGGGGTTCTGACAGTTCTTCGATGTGGTGCAGACCGGAAGCTGCAGCTGCTTGCTCGGCGATCGCCCGCTGGAGCTGCTCTTGCCCGGATTCAGCGGGTAGGTGGGCATCTGGCAGTGGGCGATGGCCAAAGCTGTTCCTGTTGCAGCTCCTCCACTCTTCACACGCAATATTTTCGGCAGTGTTGTGCTTTTCCCCGGAGTCTGAGATGCTACCGACGCCGCCGTGCCCGCCGTGGCATTGTTGTTCTCCACAGGTGGAATACTAATCACCGATGGCACCTTGCTGACCACGCTGTTGATGGTGCTGTTGAGCGACACCTTGCCGCCGATGTGCTTGGGCAGGGTGTAGGTGACGTGGTTGGCCAACGGATAGAAGGTGCTAGAGTTGATCTTCCCGCTGCTCAGCTTTTCGGCAGCGGTTCCAGCGGATGGACTCGCCGGCGGCAGTGTTAGCGTGGGCGCCAGCTCCTTGCTCCTCTGGGCGCTGGTGGTCGGCTTGCTGAGCGTGTAGATGGCAGCCACGCTGGCGTTGTTGTTTCCGCTGGCGGACGAGGAGGAGGATGATGTGGCTGCCGTTCCTGCAGTCACGCTCTTTAAATTCGTTAAGCTTTTGTAGAGTTTCGGTGGTAAGGTTGGATTGCTCGGATCTGGTTGCTGCTGCGCTTGCTGGTTATAGAAATGTTGCTGCTGTTTCTGTGTCAAACTCAAGTAGGCATCAACCTGGAAGGAATAAGGAGTCAGCTCCTGGATATCCACAGAGTAAGTTATTGGAAGAATGAAACATCACATTCGTTTCACTCCCCGCCATGTCAAGCTCTCACAAAGGGATTACTTACATTTCGAACTCACCTTTCGATTCAAGTACGCGGTGGAGAGGGAGTCCGCACCGCTGGATACACTCCGTGTCCCGCTGGCAGTACTGGTTCCACCACTCGAGCTCCTTGCCCTTTCAGCCGAACTGCTGGATGATCGCTTCTGTACCCGGCCAAGTACAATCGGTGGGGCAGAGATCTCCTCGGGATGCTGCAACGGCGGCGGAGGAATGATGGCCGAAACATTGACGCCCCCATTGGCGCCCGTCTGGGCGTGATGCGTCTCATCGCCCACCTGCTTCGAGATGGTGGCAATCTTCGGTTCGTGCCCACATCCGCTACGCCTCAAGGTCGACGATGATATGATCAGATCCTGGGCCTGCTGCTGTAGGTTTGTCGAGGACTTTGCCCGCTGTCCGTAGGCCAGAGTGGCGGCATGCCTGGTTCCAGGGGACAAGGAGCAGGTCGGTGTGGAGGTGCTGCTTCCACCAGACGTGGTTGTGGCGAACAGTTTTCCAGCTCCGCTCAGAAAGGCATTGGCATTGGCCGTACTGCCCATGTAGGACATTGGGACGTGCTGGATGGGACACTGGCACATGGGCTTCTTGCTGACTGGCTTCTCAGTTGCCGAGGCGACGGAGCTACTCGTCTTGGGCTTCACTTGGAGGGGATCAGCCACAGCGAAGTACCTCGGAATGGTTCGATGATAGCGACGCGAACTAGAAGGTGTTTTGCTGTACTGCTGCTGCTGCTGCTGATGGACCATCTGGGTGTTCTTCAGAGTTCCAGTCAGAGGCATCTGTGTGGTCTGGGTCACCGAGTCCGCAGTGTTGCAGGCCGGAGCTGCCGAAATGGTTGCTATCTCCAGTGGCTGCAGCAACTCAATGGCTGGCGCCAGCAGGTGTTGCGCCTGCTGCTGTTGCTGGGTGTGAGTGGGCGTGGCCATTGGCTCTGTACTGGCAGCTGGCAGGGAATGGTAGCTAGCCGCACTGGCACTGGCATTGATCTCCACATCGGCCACAGTGAGATACTGCTGCTGCTGGCTCTGCAGCGGCAGCTGATGCAGCAGTTCCTGCGATCCTCGCGGAGTGGATCTGCGACTGGAGGTGGCCGCTGCAGTGGTGACACTGGCACTGATGTTCAGATGGCAGTTCTTGTAGCTGCACTCGGCATTTGTCGGTGGCTTGGGCATGGCCTGCAGGCAAATGGAACCACTATTAACCGGAGGCTGGACCAAATGCTGCTGCTGTTGCTGTTGTTGCTGCTGGTGCTGCTGCTGCTGCTGGTGCTGCTCCAGGCTGAGCTGTTGCTGCTGCTGCTCGGTCTGGAGGCTGTAGGGCGGCTGGTGGTTCTCTCCTGTGGCGATGGTGGTCACCCCGCCGCTGTTGATGTTGATGTTAATGGTGCTCTGGGTGTACTGATTCGACTGGGGATGGACCGCATGCGGATGAGCATGCGCCACCAGCTGCTGCCCGTAGGGCGGATGGTGTTGCTGTGGCTGGGTGTGCAACTGCAGGGTGTGCTGCTGCAAGTGCTGGATCTGCTGTTGCTGCTGCACCTGGGCCTGGATCTGGGCCTGAGCCTGCTGCTGTTGACTGACTGTGGCCACTGCCCGCTGCGAGCTAGCCGGCAACGCCACCGTGCACTGGGCGCTCAATGCTTCTGCCTGGGAAATGGCCACCGCCTCCTCGTAGGGCGGCGGAGCCTCGCCCCGGGGAAAGTGCGGCTTCCACAAGGGATAATGAGTAGCACCAGCACCGTAGGTATAATCAATGGCACTCAGATTTCCCTCCATATAACCCATATTACCGGCAATATAACTAAACCAAACAATAACGATTAAAATTATGGAGAGATGGGATAACCAAGGATACACTTACCCAATGCTACCCACAATGCTGCGCTGATCCTCGGCATTCTGGCGATTCTCCCGCGCCCGCATCTTGCGCTGCCTCAGCCGATTCACCAGGAAGAAGAGCAAGGATAAGGAGAGCGTGGCCGTAATGCCACTGGCCACCAGTCAAATGCCAAAGTCTGTGCTCCCGTCGCTGAACTGGTCATCGAGGCAGATGACTTCGCAGCAGTTGTTGCCGCTGCCCACCGTTTGGAACGACTTGCACTTGCTGAAGGCCTCGCACAGCACCATCTTGCAGGCCTTGGGCAGCCCACTGTCGCAGATGCACAGCCGGCAGGAGTCCGGCCCGGGCATATAGTGCATGCCAGTCTCGTACAGCTTTCCATTGAAGTCCCGGCAATGGCCACCAGGGATGAGGCTAGAGCTCACAGCGTTTCCATCTGAGGATTAAGGTTATAAGATTTTTAAAATTTTGTTGCCTATTTATTGGGGCACAGAGCGATTCTTATTTTTTTAATTAAAAGGTTTTTTTTTAATCCAGTTTAATTATCTTAAAATAAATAATCGGTATAAATAAAGTAATAAATATATAGGGATTTTTCTTCTTTAAAATTTTAATCTTAAAAACGCATTGTTAAATAATAATCAAATTTAACTTCTTCATCAACCCATTATTGTATCTTTTAAGCCAATTTTATATTTAAAATCTTTAAATATTTTTAGTTTTATTTGTCTATATGATAAAATACACAAGTTGTTAACAAATTTTTAACATTAACATACAAAAAAAAAGTATTTTTTAAACTTATAAAATTTTAAGAGAGAATCAATTCAGTAATTGATTTAATTTTTTGTTAAAAAATAAAGTTCTCTAAAAAGAAGGTTAGCTTAAACAAAAAAAATTATCATATTCCAAAAAAAAAATAACAAGCATTCTAGGATTTTCTTTTCTCCAAAAATGGAAACTGTGTACTCTCCAAGGACCCACTGCATATTATAATTTTCCCCATAAATGTTTATATGTATTTGGAACAGGCTCCTACAAATGCATACTCAATGCTGGGTTTATTCTTTATTTTGGCACACTTGACCAACTTTCGCCTTGCGGACTTAACATTGCGCCACAAAAACCCACCCACACACACACACATACGATTGCAATGAGTGCAGCAGGTGCTGTCAGGACCCTCCAAGTGGCGAGGTGTAGAGATAAAGGGGTTACAATATTTATCCCTGGGACGAAATTGAATGAAAGCGTTTACCAATTTTTAGCATCATTTGAATGTTAAGCTGCAAGGACTCAGTGAGAGAAGGTCCTGGAGAAAGTGGGCGACTCTGGGGGGGCAGTGGGAAAGCGACTGTTTCTGGCCAGGAAACGCACGAACTAAAATGACAAACAGGCGTAACGCACTCCCCCGCAAAAATAAAAAAAAAGGGGGGGAGGGTGTGTGTGCATGTGTGCGATAAATACATACACAATACACACCCATACAGAGGAGGCAAGTATACATGCAAAAAATAAACACCATATGCACACACCCCCAAACAACCGCCCACCAGGGCCGCCCAACACACACACACACACACACACATACACAGAGTAGCGAAAGCAAAGTAAAATTTTGCAGGGCACTTCCTTCATATTGCCATTTCCATTTCCCCACCCAAATAACGACAATGCCCCCCCTTTTCACAGGAGTTTCTATGCTCGTTCTCTTCCTCAGTTTCCTCAGTTTCCAAAGAGAGAAAAAGAGCGAACGTGTCCTGGTATTGGTGTAAGCTGCGCCACTGCGTGTATGTGGGAGAGTGTGCCCCGTGTCCCATAAATTCTGAACTCTGTGGCCATGGACCATATTTCCAATTATCAAAAGGCACTAGAATCCTAGAAATGGAAATTGATTTTGCCCGAATACCCCCATATTCACTTTTAATAAGTGTTAATATTTAATATAAATTTAAGATTTGCACTGAAAATAGTTCAAGATTTTTGCCAACAAGGATATTGGGTCTGAAATTGCAAGTGTGTGTGTGTGTATCAAATTTTTCACACGAGTCCTTTTCATTGGGACCTTTTTTACCTTTGGCATTTCCAATGAACGCTAACAATGCCAAAAAATACATTTTGCACTTTTTAGTTAGCACTTTAGCACTTAGCACTTCACGAATAATTCAATTTTTTCCTATTTTGTCACTAAGCTTTCGCATCCAAGTATTTTCAACAGTTTTTTGCGAACGTTCGAGCAATACCAAAAGGAAAAACAGTGTGACCTTAGCTTTCGATGGGGGCGGGAATGTAGCTGTGAATACATATATCGATAACGGTACTAAATCTCGCATGCGACTTTTTGTAGATTTAAAAAAAGGCGTTATTTTTGAACATAGTGTGATATTATTTCCCAGTCTACAAACCACTGTTTAAAGCAAACCAGTCTACCTTTGTTTAAAGATTTTTTGTGAAATTTTCTGGGGTGTCACCTTCAAAATTCTGAAAAAAGGATGGGAGGAATAAATGGCCTTGCCCATATATTGGCCAATTTCCACCAGATTCTTTAACGGAAGAGTAATGCAAAAAGAGTATTGTTGTACGGCATTTTTTGCTTTTAATGTATTAAACCAGCCATATAACTGTAAAATATAATCCGAAATATAGTTGCCAGGGTATATAAGCTTACAAAGATAGTAAAACAACTTAATATTTTTATAATTTTGAAAGAAAAAAATGTTTTTTTACAAATCATAAATCTGAAAATGAAAACTCTCATATTTCCGTTGCCTACTTTTAGGGTCTCCATGCAATGGGTTAGCAATGAAGAGTAAAATTTTACCGTTTTTTTGAATATAATAACATTGCTGATGATCTTATCATAAGGTCACAATTCAAATAATAAAGTTAAAAATTAAAATTAAAATTAAATGAAAAATAGCGCCCTCCTCCTCGATTCTCAAAGGTTGCACTTAAGCTAGCCAGAAATCTGAAAATAAATCTTTTTTTTGTGTAAATTTTTGTTGTTCATTTTCCTTTCTTGTTTTTGTAATCGTTCTTGTTTTTGTAATGTTTATTGTAGCTTTAAAAATTGTTGTAATTTTTGTTGTTGTAATTTTTCGTTGTAATTTTTTTGTTGTAATTTTTTTTGTAATTTTTTTGTTGTAATGTTTTTGTTGTAATTTTTTTTTGTAATTTTTTTTTGTAATTTTTTTTTTTGTAATTATTTTTTTGTAATTATTTTTTTTTTGTAATTATTTTTTTTTTGTAATTTTTTTTTTTTTGGAAAAAGCCGTTGGTGATGGCCATCAAAGGGACTCATGTTCCGAGGAGTTCGTTTCATGCCGGCTTAGAAGACATCCAGAAGACGCCTACAGATGGTGATGAGAACGACGACAAGGACACGAGCACAGCCGGCATAGGAGGCACCCCACCATGAAAGTGGACGCACCAAGGAATGCGATGGCGGCTAGCTGTAGCACAGGAAAACCTGCAAGAAGAGTAAGTATACAAAGACACCCATAAAAAGCCTTGGAAGTCACTTACAATCATTACGAACCAACACCCCCGATAGAAAGTTACCTATGATGGTGCCCACCTGACCACCACACAACCAGTTTACGGAACCCGGGGCCCAGGGGGCCAGAGACCCATAAGGACACGATCAGCCTGTCGAAGCCTCCCAGGAAGATCGCCAAGAGAGACAGCATGGTGAACACGCCGGTGGAGAGGATGCCAATGGCCAGGGTCCATTTACTACCAAATTCATCGGCCAGTATACAGCCAGGGTGACGATGTGAGCGGTGGACCGGATGGAAGACAGAACCAGGTCCTGCAGGTAAGTGACGTAACGTGTGAAATTTTCTGGGGTTCCCTTTGAAAAAGTAAGAAAAAGCATCGGAAGACAATATCGATAGCCATATCTTGGCCAATTTTCGTCTGATTCTTGAGCGGAATACCTTAAAAGGTTTCTTGGAAAATTCTCCACCATTCTGATTTAAAATCTAGAAACAAAATATTTTTCAGATTTTTTGTCACATTTTCTGGGGTGTCCTCTTCAAAAAGTTGAAAATGTATGGGGTCGACTATTTGACCCCCTGCGATGGCTATATCTTTGCCAATAATCATCCGATTCTTAAGGGGAATACCTTAATCGATTAGTAGATCGATTCTCCACAAATCTGCATAAAAATCTAGAAACAAACTATTTTTTATATTTTTTGTCAAATTTTCTGGGGTGTCCCCTTCAAAAAGTTGAAAATGCATGGGGTCGACTATTTGACCCCCTGCGATGGCTATATATCTGCCAATAATCATCTGATTCTTATGGGGAATACCTTAATCGATTAGTAGACTGATTCTCCATACCTTTTCCAGATTACAGACCAACTCTTAAGCCGTGATCGAATTCAAAATAAGCTTTTGTATCGAAAACTGGTCAAATTTTTGCCTCAGCTGTGTACTTTGAATTAAAAATAGACCTTAGTTTATTGGGGTTCTCTATTAGATGTCGAGTGCTTGGGCTGATTAAATTCAATCCACGCGAATTTCAGTCATAAATTTTGCAAAATGCACGTGGCATGCAACACCCCGCCAATGCAAAAAAAATGAAATAAGTGTCAAGTTTAAAGGGCTACCACGTCGAAAACAACAACATTTTAATGTCTGGACGGGAAACACGCACACGGAATAATCTACGAAGGCTGAATGGCGATTAAGTTGCATTTAAATCAAATGCAGGTAATTTGTAACTTTCATTTGCTGATTTGCCTCCGATTGGGGCAGTCTAATCCCACCGGGAGACCCGAACGGACCACGTCATGGTCAACTCCAGCGCCGCTCTGGTAGCCAAGGGAGCTGGGGCCGTGAGGAATCATAGCACCTATGTGATACCCGGAGTGTATGATCTCTCGGTGGAGGACACCAACTGGGTCCTAACCTCCTCCTTCATCATATTCACGATGCAAACCGGGTTTGGAATGCTAGAGTCTGGCTGTGTCAGCATTAAGAACGAGGTGAACATCATGATGAAGAACGTGATTGACATTGTCCTGGGTGGATTCACTTACTGGCTCTTTGGATACGGCATGAGCTTTGGCCGAGGTCCACTTTCCAATCCCTTTATCGCTGTCGGGGACTTCCTGCTGGACCCGCCGGTGGGCGATGCTCTCATGGGTCAGATCTTTGCCGCCTTCCTGTTCCAGCTGTCCTTTGCCACCACGGCCACGACAATCGTTAGTGGAGCAATGGCCGAAAGGTAGGTAGTCTCTAATAACCATCTAGGTGACTCACTAACTACTAATGATCCTTCTTCCAGGTGCAATTTCAAGGCCTACTGCTTGTTTTCGTTCCTGAACACTGCAGTGTACTGCATCCCCGCCGGATGGGTGTGGGGGGAGCACGGATTCCTCAACAAAATGGGTGCCGTGGACATTGCCGGCAGCGGACCAGTGCATCTGATTGGAGGTGCCTCCGCCTTTGCCTCGGCCGCTATGCTAGGACCTCGCCTAGGACGCTACTCAGAGGGATATGATCCATTGCCGCTGGGAAACCCGGTTAATGCGTGCATGGGTCTCTTCGTCCTCTGGTGGGGCTGGCTGGCCTTCAACTCTGGCAGTACCTATGGTGTCAGTGGTTCCAAGTGGCAGTATGCGGCACGAGCAGCGGTCATGACCATGATGGGGTCCTTTGGCGGTGGATTCATAAGCTCCATGTAAGAGACTTTTACCAGAAAATACTTTAATTTATAATTTTGATCCTTCCAGCTACTCCTTCTGGCGACATGGAGGCGGCATGGACATCATGGATCTCATCAACGGAGTACTCGGATCACTGGTGTCCATCACTGCTGGGTGTTTTTTATACCGTGCCTGGGAGGCCCTTGTGATCGGAGCTATCGGCGCCCTGCTCTGCGTCCTGGCCATGCCCCTGTTAGATCGGATGGGCGTGGATGATCCGGTCGGAGCTAGTGCTGTCCATGGGGTTTGTGGAATCTGGGGCGTCATTGCCGTTGGACTGTTTGCCGACAACCCCATTCCCCTGGACACCACCAATGGACGCAGTGGCCTGTTCAAGGGCGGTGGCTGGTATCTGCTGGGGATTCAGACGCTGTCGGTTTTCTGCCTGTGTTGCTGGGGAATCTGCTCCACATGCCTGCTACTGTTTGTCATCAACAAGATTATACCAATTCGCATGGATCCACACGAGGAGCTGCTTGGCGCCGATCTCACCGAGCATCGCATTCGGCACACCCAGATCGGCCTATCCCGGGCCATATCCGCCCTGGCGCCCATCAAGGTGGACCTGAAGGAAATCGCCGGCATCCAGCCCATCGGCATTAATCCCGGCCACGAACGCAGCATCGACCAGCTGCGTGCGGCGGAGGACAAACTGCAGCAGTGGCAATCCTTCCTGGACCAGGTGAGTTCTCAGAAGACCAATCACCCGAAAATGGATGCGGGCCAGTCCCATGTCGACATCACTCTCAAGCCCCGGACAGCGGGCAATGTCTTTAGCCGCCGTCCTGCAGACAGGAGCTCCACCACCGGTGGCATATATCGATCCAATAACACGGAGTTGCCAGTCATCGGTAAATTGGAAAAGGATCCTAACTTTGCTTGGGTGGATTAGGTTGTTAATCAACGGATGGTCTGTGAGTCATGACTTTGAATTTAAAAAAAAAAATAGATTTTTTTTCTAGAGTTTTCTGAAAGTATGAATAGTCTCTATCACTGTGGATGAAAGTCCACTATATACAGTTGTTATCAAAATAATAGGAGTGCGCATTACGAATATGTGGAACACCACCAATCGCAGAGAAACACCAAGTCAAAATGAGTTAAATTTCTTAAATTAATTTTTTTTATCAAGTATGACTTGTATTTAAGAAATTAAAACTAAAACAAAGCTACTTCAGTATATATATATCTAAAAAAAAAATAAATAATTAATATGGGTTTCTCAAAATAATAGGAGCGTTCAAGCAAGTTCCCTCAAAACTCATGGAAAAAATATATAACGGAAAACTATGATTATATTTAGTAATTTCATAATAAATGTAATAAAAAAAAAAAGTTAAAATTTATACTTCGTGACACCACGTACATATATTGGCTATCACTGCCGCACAACGCCTTGGCACAGAATCCTCAAATTTCTGGCATCCTTCGGGGTTCAAGAGGCCTTTACAAGTTCCCAAAGCTCAGAAACATTATTTGGATGCTTTTGAGCGACCTCCTTTTTTATATCTGCAACAAATTTTCGATCGGATTTAGATCGGGAGACTATGCGGGTCATTCTAGCACTTTAATGTTATTTCCTCCCACAAGTAGGGATTTGGGTGATTATCCTGCTAAAAGACCCAAAGGATTGGCATTTCTTCACTAGCATAAGGCAGCATTGTTTCTTGCATTATTTTGACATATCCAGGACCATCCACATATGTTCTTCACATGTGTTCTTACAAATTTTTTAGATCCTTTGCCACCATAAATGGCTATTTTCGATTCAGATGACCAGTTGACATGGCTCTTTGCCAATTTAATTCTTGAGGCTATGTCCTTTTTCGTGTGAAAAAGAATTTTTCTGGGACTACGGCAGTCAAATTTTGTTCTTTTAAATGTGGAATTATAGTTTGGATACTTGCGTACAAGCTACGCTCATCCATTATTGCTTTGCAGCTTCCAAAAGGATACATTCTAGAATACCAGGCCACTCCTGTTGCTCGTGATTATCGGCTAGAACTCGGGGTCGACCGCGATTTTCGGACTTGGGTGGAAAGTTTAGTAGATTAAGGATCATGGAAGCACTGCATCCAATTATTTTTTGTACTTCCTTGTAAGTTTTTCCACTTGACGACAAGTTTTTTATTAAAACTCAGGTGTACAGTGTTTACCACTGACCATTTCTTTAAATTTCTGATTTTAAAAGTTAAAATTGTAATTGGAAATTAAACATGGAATACTTTAAAATCGTTTTTTAAGAATCATGAGCAGTATTTAAGCTCCTAAGACACACTCCTACTATTTTGATAAGCTTGCTTACAAAATGGGATAATTTTCAGGAAACGAAGATAGTAGGATGAAAAAATAATGGTACCTCAGAAGGTGTACTGATAAGCTAAATAACTAAAAGAAAGAAATAAAATTGGAAAAAACGAACGCATAACATTGCTACAGAGAAGACAAGAGCATTTGAAAAAGCACTCCTATTATTTTGATAACAGCTGTATATAAGTATATTCTAGAGATTTCTTACGGGCTTGGTCTAAAAATTAAACCACAAAAAGATACATTACTGTATCTAGTACCGTTGTGTACAGAAATTAAATAAAACCTCAAAAGATACTAAAGATAAGCTCTTCATTTCTGCCTATCTGCCCAACTTGTTTAACAAAAGTCTAGAACATATAATGGTTTTATTATCCCGATAAGATAATACTTCTATATAAACATTTACAGAAAAAAAATAAATCTAAAATATGACTCAGAATCAGACTTTGTACAAAATACCCCAAAACTCTTATAATCGAATAAACTTTTAAAAAATGTTTAACCTCAAAAAATACTAAAGATAAGCTCTTAATTTCTTAATTTCTGCCTATCTACCCAGCCTGTTTAACAAAAGTCTAGAACATATAATGGTTTTATTATCCCGATAAGATAATACTTCTATATAAACATTGACAAAAAAAAAATAAATCTAAAAGATGAGTCAGAATCAGACTTTGTAAAAAATATCCCCTAACTCTTATAATCGAATAAACATTTAAAAAATGGGTAACCTCAAAAAATACTAAAGATAAGCTCTTAATTTCTTAATTTCTGCCTATCTTAAAAAAAAATAAACCCCTAAAAAAATTCCCAAATACTAAAAACTTAATTTCTTCATTTCTGCCTATCTGCCCAGCCTGTTTCACAAAAGTCTAGAACATATAATGGTTGTATTATCCCGATAAGATAATACTTCTATATAATCTTTGACAAAAAAAATAAATCCAAAAGATGAGTCAGAACCAGCTCTTATAACTCTTATAACCCCTAACTCTTATAATCGAATAAACCTTTAATGAAAAAATATTATTTTTGCAATTCTCAAATTTATTTATTGAATTCAAGTACAAGCAAATATTGTTTGGATGATCGATCGATGAAAAATAATATAATATATATTATTGTGGAGCAGTTGTGTTTGGTTTGGTTGTGGCATGATTTCTATAAGTATATAAATTAGTTATCGAGAGCAGTTGTCGTTTTCTCGAATGGAATTGTTGGTCTTCTCTTGTTTGATGTTCAGCGAGTCTCTAATTTAGAATCCAAGTAATGGGGGGGGATAGCAACTCTTCTAGTGTGACTGCTTTTGTTTTTTTGGAGAATTGTTTGCTGTCTGCTTTGAAGTGGGACTATGGGGTGGACTATGGATGAATGATTTAGTCGACCTCCTCGATGGTGGGACCAGCACCGCCGGCACCGGCAGCGCCAGCAGCTCCGGCACCAGCAGCACCGGGCATGCCACCGGGCATACCGCCAGGAGCACCGCCGGCACTCTGGTACAGCTTGGTGATGATCGGGTTGCACACACCCTCCAGCTCCTTCTGGCGGTGCTCGTACTCCTCCTTGTCGGCCAGCTGGTTGGCATCCAGCCACTTGATGGTGTCGTTGCACTTGTCCAGGATGGTGGTGCGGTCAGAGTCGGAGATCTTGGTCTTCAGATTGTCCTCATCGAGGGTGGCCTTCATGTTGAAGCAGTACGACTCCAGGCCGTTCTTGGCGGCGATCGTCTCCTTCTGCTTATCATCCTCGTTGCGGTACTTCTCGGCCTCGTTGACCATGCGCTCGATGTCCTCCTTGGACAGACGGCCCTTGTCGTTGGTGATGGTGATCTTGTTCTCCTTGTTGGTGGAGCGCTCCAAAGCGGTGACGTTCAAGATGCCGTTGGCATCAATATCGAAGGTAACCTCGATCTGGGGCACGCCGCGGGGTGCTGGGGGAATGCCCGACAGCTCGAACTTGCCGAGCAGGTTGTTGTCCTTGGTCATGGCACGCTCGCCCTCGTACACCTGGATCAGCACACCGGGCTGGTTGTCCGAGTAGGTGGTGAAGGTCTGGGTCTGCTTGGTGGGAATGGTGGTGTTGCGCTTGATCAGAACGCTCATCACACCGCCGGCGGTCTCAATACCCAACGACAGTGGGGTAACGTCGAGCAGCAGCAGATCCTGCACCTCCTGCGACTTGTCGCCGTGCAGAATGGCGGCCTGGACGGCAGCACCATAAGCCACAGCCTCATCGGGATTGATGGACTTGTTCAGCTCCTTGCCGTTGAACAGATCCTGCAGGAGGCGCTGCACCTTGGGGATACGGGTGGAGCCACCGACCAGCACAATATCGTGAATGGCCGACTTGTCCAGCTTGGCGTCACGCAGAGCCTTCTCCACGGGATCCATGGTGCTGCGGAACAGATCAGCGTTCAGCTCCTCGAAACGGGCACGGGTGATCGAGGTGTAGAAGTCGGTGCCCTCGAACAGGGAATCGATCTCGATGCTGGCCTGGGTGGAGGAGGAGAGGGTACGCTTTGCGCGCTCGCAAGCGGTGCGCAGACGACGCAGGGCGCGCTTGTTGGTGGTGAGGTCCTTCTTGTGCTTGCGCTTGAACTCCTGCACGAAGTGGGTGACTAGACGGTTGTCGAAGTCCTCGCCACCCAAATGCGTGTCACCGGCAGTGGATTTGACCTCGAAGATGCCGTCATCGATCGACAGAATGGACACATCGAAGGTGCCGCCGCCGAGATCGAAAATGAGCACATTGCGCTCGCCAACGGCCTTCTTGTCCAGACCGTAAGCAATGGCAGCGGCCGTGGGCTCGTTGATGATACGCAGAACATTCAATCCGGCAATGGTACCGGCGTCCTTGGTAGCCTGACGCTGAGAGTCGTTGAAGTAGGCGGGCACAGTGATGACAGCGTTGGTCACAGTCTTGCCCAAATAGGCCTCGGCGGTCTCCTTCATCTTGGTGAGGACCATCGAGGAGATCTCCTCGGGGAAGAAGGTCTTCTTCTCATCCTTGTAGGTGACCTCGATCTTGGGCTTGCCGTCAACGCTGACAACCTCGAAGGGCCAGTGCTTCATGTCCGACTGCACAGCAGAATCGTCGAACTTGCGACCAATGAGACGCTTGGCATCGAAGATCGTCTGGGTCGGGTTCATCGCCACCTGGTTCTTGGCAGCATCGCCGATCAGACGCTCCGTCTCGGTGAAGGCAACATAGGATGGTGTGGTACGATTACCCTGATCGTTGGCAATGATCTCCACCTTGCCATGCTGGAACACGCCCACACAGGAGTAGGTGGTGCCCAAATCAATACCAACAGCAGGAGCTTTAGACATCTGTAATGGATCGGAAGGTAAGAAGATTCTTTAGTTTATGTATATATATTTTTTTTGTTGATAAATTTATGTAGAAAAATAGAAAAGTGAATGAGTCAGTCGTCTGCCTGGACAGGCAACTTCCAAGTAACTGAAAATCCACTGATATCTGAGACTACTATGGAAACAAGCCCTTAAAAAATATCAACCCTTAGGGGGTTGCTGGGAAATGGAAGCATACTATGCATCCTATATAATCATTTCTCCTTTTTCAGAAAACATTACGTTTTTCTTGCCTTTTACGCCGGATTCCTCCAACTGGTTCTCGATAATCTGACTAATCACGCGCCGTATGACTAACTCGGCGAGGCAAGAGAGTTTAAATCGGCAAGATCAATGCCAGGGGTTCACAATGGCGGACGGCAGCTGCCGTAAATTTCTGCCAGTGGTGCCGAAATCGAAACAACAAAAAAATAAACCGCATGGACAAAGACGAAAATTCTGGAAGAAGCACACACAGGCACACCAGAGTGTGTATGTATATGCATATATGTGAGAACCACGCTGTCGTGCTTTCATTGGAATGTGCTAGAAAGAGACAACTACTGGAACCAGGCCGCTGCGCGTGTATGAGTTATACTTGGGATGCCGGTTGGCAACGCACGTTTTCTTTTCTTTTTTTTTTTTTATCTAAATATAATTGAAACCCGCATAAAATATAAATTTATGGATATGAATACTATTTATAGAGCAAACTCTTTCATCAATTTGGTATGAGGAGGCATCTGCCTGGTTCTCATATATAAGTACATGTGTATGAGCGCGTGTTAGGGTGTGTATGTGTGTGTGCGTCAGGGAAGCCGCAAATTTTCCCCCTCTGGAATATTCCAGGAAAAGAACACGACGCTTTAAACAAATTATTAATTATATTAGACATTGATTTATTCTTAGAAAAGAAAAACAGAAAATACATTTAAGTGCAATGTCGTCGTCGCATTGGATGACGCAAGTTTGTTCGGCCAAGCACTAACACACACACACACATGGGCATAGAAAATGGATTTGGGAATGAGTTTCTTGAGAAGCGGCACCCCCCCAATGGAATATTCCAGATATGCTTAATCACGTTTTCCGATTTTTATTCTATATGGTCTAACATCTAAATTTGTTTAATTGCCTCACCACGATGTGAGCGTGCAAGTGTGCCTACTCATCGGGGTCGAAAGTTCGAGAAGCCTCGTTTACGATGCAAGTATTGATTAAGCTCTTGGGTCAATAGACCGTAAAACACGTGGTGTGTCCCCATTACGTTCCCCGCCTATAGAATGCACAAAGTGCAATTCTACTTATATACATAAATGATTAAAACTTACCTTGTGTGTTGTTTAGGTAGAACGTACTAAAATATAACCGTTTAATTGCTACTTCACTTGTCCTTTTTCACTTCAATCTTCTGTCGAGTGGCACTCTGACGTTCGATCAAACCACTTTTATTTGAAATTTCATTTCGCGTGTGTAGCCGCCTTATATAGGGCACTGCGATTTTTTCTAATGTGACCGCCTTAACCGGTATATCTAGGATTTTTCGTTATTTACTGCTGGCAACGTCTTTTTTTTAACCGTTTAGCAAACTACTCGGTCTACTGTCGCTATTTTTAAATCAATCCAATTTTATTCTCATAAAATGCTATTATACATGGTACTACACAATACTACTACAAATATTTATGATTTTTATTTACCTAAGAACATTCAATAAATAAATCTATAATTAACTAATGACAATAAAGATTCAGAAATGGTCAATGGGTTGTCAATGGGGTAATAAATCGAATTATTTCATTGGGCTGTAAGAAATAACATACAAAAAAGTCCAAAAACGGGCACTTTAAATACTGGTTTGTCTTTCTGTACAAAGCTCTTCAAAACGCACTATTTTGTTTTGTTTTGGCGCACTATTTGTGGTCACACTAGAATCAAAATATATGAATTATTTTTGTCAACAAATGATCGTGTATCAGGATTCAGGATGAGCGGCTTGCTAAACGACATCCAGCGCATCCTCAGTGAGGTGTGCTCGGATAAGACAGCCTCCTGCCACAAGGCTATCCAACAGCTGGACGAGAAGCTGTCCAGCTGCCGGGACGACATGAATGGATTGCTTCTGGCCAGGACTTGTGATTTGACATGGACGGTAGTCTTCGAGACCGCCAAGGAGGCACTCATGAAGGTAAGAACAAGCCTGTAATAAAGGGAATTTTAATTTCTAAAGCCTACTCCTCTATCCAGCACGCTGCAAGACTACAGGCTGCCAACGAGAAGACCTTCAAGACTTTGGCGGGAAAATGCTATTTATTTAGCAATGTCCTCGACAAGATAGTAAAATATAATCTAGAGGGTATGCACAACTACACAGCTTTGGCTTGACTAACTTCCTACGATTTCAGCCGGCTTGGAGGCTTCTGGAAATGGACACTTCCTCGCCAGGACTAGCATTTTTAACGCCTTTGAGGAGGGCATCAAGATGCGGGTGACGGTTAAGTACTTTGGTGACACCATTCTTAACTTACTAGAAAGAGGCATCTACCCCTCCGCCAGCTATGTAAGAGAGATGAAAATCAACGAGTATAGCCGTACGTAGTAGATTATTAGAAGTAGTAGACCATTATAATCGTGTTTAAATTCCAAACATCCCTACTTCAAAGGCGTTCTTTCGTACCTGTTCGAGTTAAATGTGAACGGAGATGAGTTTCTATCCACTAGGGTACTGAAATGCATCACCAAGACTGTCAGTCTGGCCAAGGATAGAGTCCAGCTGCATGCTGATCTAGCGGCGTATCTTCCCGAGCTAAGCAGCATAGCCGGCCGGGCACAAGGTCCTAGGAAAACGGAGATTGTTCGTCTCTACTCCCTCTTTGTGACGGAGGTTAGTTTCAATTATCAACCATGAATATCCCTAATAATAAATATCCCTCTTTTAGCTTTCAGTGAACTACCATTATCAGTTGTGTGTTCATATGCAAGATGTTCTGCCGAAGCTGTGCGAGTTCCACAACGAGGATGTGTATCGCGACGACACGAGAAATATATTCTTTCAGTGTGTTATCCAGTCTCTGAAATCCATGTATCCCAAGGTCGATCAATGTGATTTTAATACATTTGGCGTGCTTCTTCAAGAAAGCTGGCCAAAAACCATAATGCGTCTAAAAACAATAGTTAACATGGAGATAACCAAACATTCCCTAGTTCGTTACAAAACTTTCCTGCTCAGCAATGACAAGTTCTCACAGCCCTTCCTTCGCATGTCTGCCTTGATAATGTACCTAGTAGGTTGAGATACAAAGCACGAAGAATGTTGAGAATAAAAATATAAATTATTCTTTCAGGTTCTGTGGCACTTGGACGTGAGAAAACCTGATGATAGGGGCGAGGGCGATGCGCCCAAAAAATTGGCCAAGCCTTCAGATAAAATGGAAGTTATGTTCGGACTGATCGCCAAAACGGAAACTACATTTAACGACGTCTGGTTTGGCATTTTTGCAGAGCTGCTCCAGCTGAGCAGCGTGATACTGAACGTGGCCAACTATCATCAGGCTTTAACGACAGTGTCGGACATCTTGCGAATATACGGAAATTCCAAAAACCTACGAAATGTTCGTTTATGCTTAGAGGTCCTGCTGAAACAGGAAAAAGAGCTGATAGAATCACAATCAATTCAGAAAAACTTTCTGGGCGATTTGTGGGTTCAGATGGGAAACCATTTAATATCAGAGTCTACCACCAACAGCGAGGAGATCAACGAAAGACAATTGGTACTGCAGATGCTCATCAGACACAAAAAACTGAGCCAAAAGATGGTCACTACCCTGCTGCAAAACATCACCTCTAACGAGATCATGAGGCGAAATGAATGCATTGCTACCATCCGCGAGATATACATCCATGCAGCTGAGTGCGGTCTGGAGAAGTCATCTGCCGACTTGGAGCCGATATTGGCGTGGGCTTATAGTAGTGGTGCGCGTAACAGTGTCACCCACTTGATCCACAATATAGCTAGTATAGATACCTCCTTGCAAGCAGATACATTTTCTATCTGCATTATTAACTTTCTGGACGAAAAACAGCAGAAAGAGATGGCCAATCCAGAGCCTATCTCCACTCTAGAGGATCAAAATACTTTGCTATTTAAGTACAACAAAAAACTGGTCTTCATGGCCAAGGATTACGTTGATCCCGCTGCAATTAAAGCTCAGCTTCAGGGCGAAACGAAGAACTGCTTGTTTCAAACCAAATATGAGTGCCTTATGCGAAACCTTAACTTTAACAGCGTAAACGACAACGAATCGCAATCCATTAAAAAAAACTTGAGCAGTCTACACAAGCTGGTGTCCACTATGGAAAGGCTCTTGTTTTATAAAGTTTTTGATGCCGAGAACTTTACTGGTTGTCCTTTAATAAAGCGCATTGGCTTGTTTCTCAGCCACATCGAGGTGGGTTCCCGCATCAGAAAATGTATTTATGTCTTAAGGTTTAGATTATTTTTCGCTTTTCAGTTCCACTACAAGGCCAACGATGCAAAGTCAATCAAGGAAAACGATCTACTCGAAATTCTAGGACTACAAATCGCTGTGTTGGAAGCTTTCAGATCGAATGTGATTCTTTTCAATTATTTGAATACACAGCCCCTGGAAATGCTCCTAGATTTCGTTAAAAACTCCCTTAAACTGCATTGTAAATTCGATAAAATATATGTTGAGCTACTTTGTGATGTGAATTTTGAATAACTTTCAGGCAGACAGAGGGACAGCTTGGATCATGATGGCATCACGAATCAATGCATTCAGATTTTGGGGGCGTTGTGTGCCTTCAGCTCATATCGCGATGAGTCTTTTGAACATCTTTCCAAGACTGCCATGCGGTGGAAGCCCCAAGATGTTCTTATTGCCATTAAGGTCAGTAGTGGGTTAATGTTCTATCCTTTATGAAGCCTACTAAGTTATTTTTAGATGCTGTACTTCTGCGAAAGCATTTCAGACGATGCCTGCACTTGGCTGGTGGAGAAACTGAAACACCTTTTCCTGCATTACCACCAGGACTTGGATATCATCGACCAAGTGGTGGAATACATGCCCAGTAAGCAGCAACTACAAGCATAGAAAAGAATTTATTATAAGACAACCTTTTCACTTCAGAAATTTTCAGTTTCGTTTACCAAATGGAGAATCTCTTGGATGACATGTTGATGGCCCTTAACTCCTTGCTGAGGATTGCGCTCAAAAAGTCCTACACATCCCAACTGACCGCGAAAATCGTGCGCTGTGTCGGTTTGATTGCCCAGCGTTGCCCGGACATATATCTGGTTGAGAACTTCACTGTGATATGCAAGTCCACGGCCAAGTTCATAGCCATGCCCACCCTGGAGGTGCGCTATGCCACTCTATTCAGTTTCATAATACTGCTGAACACGAATAGGGTGACTGGCGATGTTGTAGGGCACTCGCAGAGCCACTGGAGCTTCTGCCAGGAGGTCTACGACAGCATCGAATTCAAGAAACTGGCTGTGAGTTTAATGCAATTTTTAAAGTTTATCTTTAAAGTTATATTTTCCAGCACAACGATGAGGATGCGGCACAAAATGCTACTTCCATAGTGGTGCAAATGTTGATTGCATTTATTATTCGGAGCTCGTTTCACCAGGAGATTGCTCTAAAGGAACTGTGCTATCACATTGCCTCCCGAAACCTTAGCGAAGGTTTGTCAGATCTGCTTTGACTGAATTATTTTCTATCTAATCTCTATCGATTTCAGGTGAATTTTGTTTTCTCCAAAATGTTGATCCTTGCTATGGAAAGTCCATTAGGGACTTGATACAACCCTATACCGATGACCTTTTACATCATTGGGCTGAGCAAAGTTGGCCACTTTCAAAGTAAGATAGCTAAAATCATACATTAAAACGCAATCTATATATTTATCCTTAGGTTCCCTTACTTCCTGTGCTATGAGACGAAGAATGACTTCCATAGAGCTCACATAGACAGCATATTGGCCTACACATTCTTATATGGAAAGCCCGAGGATGTGAATCGTCTCTCGAAGGCTGTTGAAGAAGAGGTAGTTTTTTGAAAAAGTTTATGGAAAATAAAATTAATATATTTAATCCCACAGATCGCCTATCCACTCATATCGTCGTTCATGCTGCCCAAAAGCGTGTCCTGTTCTGAAACCGAAAGGGAGGACTTTAAGGATCGCCACCAGCAGTTCGAGGAGAATGTGGCAAATTCTCAAATAGAATCGTTAAAGATTGCCCTCAATGCGGAGACCCTCTGGAGAACTACAAGCCTGCTGTATGACCCCCAGGAACTGCAGAGGTTGCTGGGAGCTTCAGTTCCATTAATAGCAGATGGCTGCTGGTACAATCTGAAAGCGAAATCGTTATTTAAATGCATAAATTGGCATATTGTAAGATGAGTAATAGTACCATTAAGAGTATTTAGACATTATTTTTCTTTTAGGACCCTAATAATAACTCTTTGAGGGGCAGTCGCACGCAGTCCATGTCCCTGCTTCAGTTGAGGCACCCTCGAGTTCTGGTCGATCTGTTCGGACGTCTAAAGAAACACTGCTTCAACGCCACCTTCCCTAGTCAGGTTGTGCGCGAATTCTTCCTCTACTGCGCCATTGCAGATGCTGTCTACGACGCGGCTCTTGAGTCGGAAGGCGCTGAAACGGTCGTCAAGTGCTCGTACTTTGTTCGAGATATTTGGTTCTTTTTGGTTCGATTCCTGAAACACTGTGAGCATGGAAATGTCCAGAAACTAAGATGGTATTACCACAATCTTGCTCCCTTTCAGCTAAGTCCATCCAAGTCCAGATATCGGTTGTATCCTTTTTGGAAGTCTTGCTCAGCAAACATATATTTGGATTCGATGAGTTCACATCTCACATGGCTGAGATAGCCAAGCATCTCATAGCTTTCGAACAGCACTGTGACTTCAAGGATGTGAAGGAAAGGATTACTGGTGTGATTGAAAAGATTGTGGACTACCATAAGAGTACAATAGATATGCCAACTTTTCTCGAGGAAACGACAGAATGCGAATTTCTGCAACCTCTGAGAGAGGAATTTGGATGCAGCTCCTCCATAGACAAGTCGGACATAACCAAGTGCCTCAATTCATTCTTAAAAAGTCCTACATCTGAGAGGTTACGAGACTTGAGGGATTATGTGAGTTTAATTGTAATTATGTATATTTTATTTTATAATTATTTTTGCTAATGATATTCCAGATTGCTGAGCACAAAGACAAACTGCAAGCAAACGAGAAGTTGCTCTTCGAGGTCATCAATCGTTTGGTTCAAATGGCAAGGGACACCCAAAATAGACAGACCACCCTATACTCCCTGAAGTGCCTGGCTCAAATAGGTCCTCTAAAGCTTTCAAATATTTCATACTATTTCCAGACAGAGTTTGATTCCTTTGAAGAGGTAACTAAGGTTTAAGGAGTACTTAGAATTTTGAGATTAATGAACTTTTATAATTGCAGCCGGAGAAGGAGCCAATGGAACGATTTCTAAGTGCGGTCTGTGAAGCCCTGGAGAAATATATGTTCGATTTCGATCCAAAAACCCATGATGACATCGTATGTGTGGCCTATAATGTGGTTAACAGCAAGGCTGGCCTAAAAATCATCAGTAAGCTTAAATCATTTATTAAAAAATAGTATTTAAAAATATTATTCCATTTCAGATAAATATAAAAACTTGAAAATATTTTTGGATAAGTCTGCGCCAGCTTCATATCTGAATTCCCACAAACAGATTCGATGCATTGATTGGTTGAAGGTTTTGAAAGCCACCCAAAGCCTGGACTATGAGTCCTGGCTGTGCGCCTTCGTGTCCCTGGCATTCAAGGATTGCGGTTGGTTGGGATTTGATGCTTTGGCAGAGAAATCCTTCGCCTTTGCCAAGATCTGCTTGCAGCCGTTTATCAAGTTGCTTTTGGCCAGCAATCAGGAGCACTTGCAGAGTCTGTGCCAAATGTTGGACTACTTTTTTGAGAACTTTGTCAACACGGAGCTATCGGGCTCTGTGGAGATATTTCAAAACAAGCGAGCCATTAAGAGGTTCTTGTACATCTGCGAGTGTATAAGAAATTTTAATAACTGGTTAGAAGATTTTATTGAATTAAATTTTAAAATAAATAATAATTCTTATCTTTTTTTTAGGAGCATTCCCGTCAATCTGAGCAATGTGGTTAGGGCCAGTAATCACTGCCAGGCCTATTTCCTTAGCATTATGTATTTGGAGCTGTGGGCCTCTTCGCAAAATACCTCCAAGTCAGCAACTCTTCTGGAGGACGAATCATTTCAAGCCTCTGCCAAAAAAGTACAAAGAACTTGTATTTATTTTTAGAACTTAAAAAAAAATATATTTTTGTTCACAGGCCTATGAGTCAGTATTGGATGTTTGGATGCCATAGCTGGCATCGTAAATCCCATGCGCTGCAGGATGGACTTCCTCAGCCGCAATAATAATCTCTCGGCAATCTTAATGGAGACTGACGATTGGAATTGTTCCAGTGGACAGGTTTGTGCAGACATTATGAAGAGCAATGGGCTGTGGTCCTTTGCCATGCTGCAGCAGCACCAACAAGTAGAGCCGGACTACGAGATTCTGTGGCGCCTCGGGAGATGGGACTCGCTGGGACATGATACTCAGCAACAGCAACTGAAGGCGAGGACCAAACTGAACCTAGAGCGGGAGTTCCAGCGACACCACTTCATGGCACTCCGGAGCATCGGCCAGCGGGAGGAAGAGAACAGTCTGTCGGCCATAGAGTTGGCCTATCAGTGCGTCGGCAACATCCTGCAGGATATTAGCGTCGAGTGTTTGCAAAGCGTCTACAAGTACCTTACATGGCTGTGTTCGCTTCAACAGGCCGAGGATTTTTGTCAGGTGAGAGGGATTGGCTTATCTAGGTATTCCCTTTTAAAATGATCCTATTTTCCTTTTTCAGATTCAGTTCGGCTCCCATTTAAATCCAGTCATGCTGACTAAGCTCTTTGGAAAGTGGAACACAGAGCTGGAGCTGCAGTACGGCAACTTTTCCTGCAAGGAGTATGCCATAGCGCACCAGATAGCTCTTTTCAAGATGGCTGGCACGAGGACGACCCGCCGCCTACTAGAGTTCTACAAACAAAATCCCATAGACACCTATCTACTCAAGGGAATCGAGGAGTGCAAGAGTGCCGGAAAACTTAATCTGGCACAGAAGTACATCGGAATGCTGAGGGAACTGCCTGATATAAAGGAGTCGACCAAGGTTGCAAATATTACAAATATTTCTTTTAAGGAAAAACTAAATTTTTGTATTTTAGATAAGCGTTCTGCTGGAGGATGCCGAAGTAAATGTTAAAATGGGCCATAACCAGATAGCCAAGGCGATTCTGGAGCACGTTAACACCAATCAGGAGTTTACATACTGCCTGCAAAGGATACCGGCTATTCGGATGGAAGGCGAGTTCCTGATGGACTCCAATGCCGACAGCTTGAGTTCCGTCCAATGCCAGAAGTTCAACGCCGCCCTCAAGCTGATAGATGACTTTCTGTCGAATCGCCAGACTCTGAGCAACAAGTATCCCCATATCTTTCAGTGGCAGCATCTCGACACCTACACCAGCCACCAGCGGACGGCCACCTATGCGACGATGGCCAAGTATGCGGACCGAGAATACCAGCAGCTGTACGAGTACCGACACTCCCAGGACTATCAGACTCTGATAGACATCATTGAACAGAACCGACTGATGGCGTCGAAGGTGACGCAGCGCGAAAACCACGATCGGCTGATAATAAGCCTGCAGATGAAGCGCTATGCCAATCTCGACGAGAGCCAGCTGCAGCATGTCGAGGAGAAGCTTACGCAGCACCTCTGCTCGGCCATGAAGAACCACATTGCCTACTGCCGCTTGGACAGTGGGTTCTCCAGTGCCGCTATCTACCGCATCATATCGCTGTGGTTCACCAACGCCTCGAATGAAAAGCTGCAGCAGTGCATCAAGGAGGAGCTTCCAACAGTGCCGTCTTACAAGTTCATCTGCGCTGCCAACCAACTGATCGGCCGGTTGAACTCCAAAAATACTAGCCTAATCAAGGCATTGGTGGATCTTCTGGTGCGCTGTGGCCAGGATCATCCGCATCACATCTTGTATCTGTTGTACCCGCTCGTCTTTGCCAATCTAGATGGCGAGCACAGCAACACGGAGCGAGCTGGCATTGCCCAACGAATCATAGCCAAGATTGGCGAAAAGAATCCAAAGGCGGCGGCGTGCAGCAAAGAGCTGGAATCTGTGCTGCCAGCTCTTATAACTTTTGCCAACGAGGGCACGACTGGGAACAAACAGCAGGTGTCGGATGCGACCCGCCAAAAGCAGTTTGAAAGGGTGAGGCGCCTCCGTCACTTAAATAATGTTCACTGCCCCACTCTAGAGTTGCCGGTCTCGCCCAGCAACGAATACAACATAACAAGTGAGCTTGAAACCCCACAGGAAGTTAATTTTTTATAAAATTTTGATTAAAATATCTTTCGTTTAAGGTATCTGCAACTGGGCCAAGGAAATTTCGCAATGCGGAGGCCTGAATGCGCCCGTAAAGGTCCTATGCATGTGCTCCGATGGCCAGACACGGCCGCAGCTGATCAAGGGCAAGGACGATCTCCGACAGGATGCAGTGATGCAGCAGGTGTTTGGCATCGTCAACCAACTCTTGAGCCAGGACTCGGAGTTTATTGAACGGAAACTTAAGTTACGCACATACAAGGTGACGCCTCTGTCCATGCGAAGTGGAATCCTGGAGTGGTGCACCAACTCCATTCCCGTGGGTCTCTACTTGGCCGGCCAGGGCAAGGGAGGCGCCCACCAGCGGTATAGGCCCAATGATTGGCCAAGCCAGAAATGTCGCATCTCTTTGGGGGTAAGATACTGATATCCACTATTTTAAGTCGACTAACACCCCTTCCATTTAAAGAGCCATCTGAAGTCGTCCAAGGAGAAACGTTTCCAAATGTACCAGGAAATATGTGATCATATTAAGCCTGTGTTTCATTACTTCCTGCTAGAGAAGTTCCCCATACCGGGTGTTTGGTTTGAGAGGCGATTAGCTTACACCAACAGCGTGGCTACCACCTCAATGGTGGGCTATGTCCTTGGAATTGGCGATCGACATACCCAAAATATACTTATAGATGAGAGGACTGCTGAAGTAATCCATATTGATTTTGGTAAGATTTCCTAATATAATATCTATTAACATTTTAATCGTTTTTTTCCGCTTCAAGGCATCGCTTTCGAGCAGGGAAAGATACAAACGACACCAGAAACTGTTCCTTTCCGGCTGACCCGTGACTTTGTAGCGCCCATGGGTATCTGTGGAACGAAAGGCGTGTTTGCCAAATCCTGCGAGGCCACAATGCATATTCTGCGACGCTACAAGACTGTATTCACGACCATACTCGAGGTGCTTCTCTACGATCCTCTGTTCATTTGGGGTGTCCTCAGGAAAAAGCAATCCTCCTCGCAATCTGGTTAGTCTCTTTCATATTTTACATTTATTTTTCATCTTTAATCGTTTTAAAAACTTGAGTAGAAGAGGAATCAGTGAATCTAGTTGCCCAACGAGCCCTACTCCTGGTGCAGAATAAACTGGAGGGCAGAGAGGCCGGCACCTTGGGAGACTCGAATGTGGAAGCCCAAGTCGAGCGTCTGATTAATGAGGCTACGCTGCCCAGCAATCTATGTATGCTATATCCTGGCTGGGATCCGCAGCTCTAACAACACATCACACTCATCACCAGTTACCAACTAGAATATATGTTTTTTTTTTACGCTTTTATATTCAATTTTAATTTCTTATCGCAGGGGGAACTGCCTATGTTTATTGTCGACATTTTTGTTGATTCAACATTTGTCCTTTTCAGTTACCTCTTTGCTATGTTTTTTATCTTCCTGAAAGAGCTTTGTTTGCCACCTTCGTTTTATTCTCCAAACTGGCCATAAATCAATAAACCGCCATAAAAATAACTCTTATCAAGACCCCATAGCGATTATTCGGTATTCCAAAGTAGCCAAAACAATTGTTGATTACGGCTATTGGGAATACCGAGGCTGATAAGCGAGCGGATTTAAATGCAAATGGGCTATTGATAGCTTCTCGACAAGTATACCTGGCTTATCTTTTGCGAAAGCGGCTAAAACGTCAAACGGCCCATAAATCGTATAGCTACAGTGACCACCCATAATCGTCTTCCATCTAGGCTGTATTTTAGCTTCTTACACTATATCTATAGTTCTTAAGAGGTAGTTTTCAGTCTTATTTCCTTGAGCTGGCTTCGGGCTTGCAATCCGGTTCCACGCCATCGAATATGGGAGTACTTTCCTCTCCATTCCCTCCTCCAGTTATTGCCCCAATGATGTCCGTCAGCGAGAACTTTCCCAAAAAGTTGTTAATAATCTGAGGAGATTGGAAAAGTTATAGTTCGAACTTAAGGTGTCCTGGATTAACCCACCGTTTGAACTTTCTCAATAACAGTGCCCTGCTCGTAGTCCCAAATGTCACTGAACAGCTCCACACCCATTTCGTTCACCAGGGCATGGACGAAATTATTGACACGCTCCTCCTCCAGCAGCGACTCCAAATGGATCTGGAGATCTCCCAAATGCAGTTGAATATCAAGCGATCGGATCCTTATGGGCGATATGTTACTAACGACGAAGGTGACCAGAATAGAAAAGTCCTTGATGGAGGCTCTGGAAAAAGGTTGGTTAGACAAAGGATATAATGCTTCTCTCGAGAGGCTTACTCGGCATCACCATCGCCTGCCAGATTCAGAATGTACGCCATCGATCCCTTGGCCGTGTAGGTGGAGTTGAAATAAGTGAGGGGGAAGGTGATATTGATGGTGCTGGTCCGAAGCAGTCGCAGACTGAGGGCGGGAACCTCAAAGTCGGAAAGGCCATGCAATTGGAAGTTGTCGATGGAGCCATTAAAGCTATAAAATAAAAACATTTAGTAAGCCCCTAAAAATACAAATTGAAATTTCGACTCACTCGATGAGGTACTTGCCATCCACAGCAGTGTCCGCATGTTTGATCTCGAAAGGATCCAATGCCGGCAGCCCCAGGTTGGGAATAGGATGGCACATCCGCAACTTTAATTCATCGAGGAAGCTAAGGATTGCAGTCTCGTACAGGCATGTCGCCGGTGCCAGGCACGCGCAGAGAATAAAAACGGCCAAGGAGGCCCGAGGAATTAGGTGTTCGCGGCGCATCTCTTCAACCTCTTGGCTCCAAGGTAAAGTGGCTACTGAAGACCTACCGGACTGCTGCCCGGATTTTGTTGGCCTACTCAAAGGGATCCGATACGCCCCGAGCCAATCCCATTGTGTGTGTCAAGATACGACGTCAAGTTTATTTCAATATGTTTTCCCCCAAATAGTATGGGGGACCCATACTTATATTCTCTAATCGCAAACGGGGCCCGATCGACAGAGATTAACTATGTCGGTTACCGTGCTTCGAATAGCCATTATATATGTAGGTATAAATGATAATCTGTTTCCGGCTTTATGGTTACCTATCTCTTAGGTCCTTAAGCTGCACCAGCATTGGCGACAGCCTTAAAGGAACTGTGCTCTGTGCTTCCTAGATAAAGATGCAGTTTGAATTTCAAGGATGACTTTTCAAGGTTACCAATTGGAAGAGTTGGAAGACATGTTCCAAATACTTTTATCCAGATAATGCTCCTTAGCATAATCGGTATGGTTTTATTTTATTCACATCCACATCATTTTATTGATCTTTAAAATTTAAATATATAAAAACAATTACAAATGGCGCCAAAAATATGCCTAACGCCTGATGGAAATCCCAAAAAATACTAATCACTTTCATCTATCAAATGAACGGCACTAAATACACCCTAGAATTTTAAACTAATCGTATGCTTCTTTACTTAAATTTTATTACAGTTTTTATGGGTTAATTACCAATTTAACTATTTAAATTAAAATTAAATTAACCTGAATTTTTTAAATTTAAATCAATATAGGCTCTCTTTATAGGTATTTTTAAATATACCAAATGCGTTAGGTAATTTTCTTTTGGAATTTCGCACGTGCTGGCGCCGCCGACTAATATTTTGCATTTTTTTTTTTAACTTTTTTAACAAAAACAATTATTAAAATCTTGAGCAGGACTTAAGATATAACAAAACAATCAAGAAGTCAAGCCTTGATCACCATGAAAGATACTGAAATCAAAGGTAAACATTCAAGTAAATTATTTAAGAAAAATAAACAAACAAATCCTACCAGCAGACATTACAAAGGAGAAAGATGAGGCTCGTAAGGACTCTGAAGCGGCGCAGGCGGATGCTAGCTCCGAGGAAGATGATTACGAAGACATTGATGAGGACGACGACGACGACGATGAACAAATGGACGAGGGAGAGGAGCCAACCACATGTCTTTTCTGCGAGGAGGTCTTCCCAGCAATAGCCACTGCCATCGACCACCTGGCTGCGCGGCACAAAGTGAACCTGACTGATCTTCAAAAGAAGTTCCACATGGATCAGTATTCCTTTATCAAGCTCGTAAACTGCATAAGGGCCAACAAGATTAGCGCAGAAACGTTGCTTTCGACTGAACAGACTTTCTGGGACGACGAGAAGTATCTGAAGCCAAAGGAGTACGAGCCGTGGCTGTACTACGACTACGATGTGCTCAAGACGGACGGAGCTGAGGCTCAACCATCGGTGCCCGAACTCCTCCAGCAGATCGCCGAACAGGCCAAGCTTCTGCAGCAAGCTAACGAGGACATGGAGCGCATGCGTAGCGACTACAAGGAACTGCTGCAGAAGGTCCACGAAAACAAGGAGTCTAGGCCAGCTGGCGATGCAGTGCCGCGCAATAATGCCAACTGGGACAAGGAGTACTTCAATAGCTATTCGCATTTCGGGATACACCACGAGATGTTGAGCGACAAGGTGAGGACCAGTACGTATCGCTCGGCCCTTTTGGAAAACAAAGCTGCGGTGAGCGGCAAGGCAGTGCTAGACGTTGGCTGCGGCACGGGAATCCTATCGATCTTTGCCTCCCAGGCGGGTGCTGCACGCGTGGTGGGAATCGACAATTCGGAAATCGTGTACACCGCGATGGACATAGTTCGGTAAAATAATGATTTTAATAACAAATCCCAGATGTAATCGAATAGCTTTCTTGCAGAAAAAACAAGGTGCAGAATGTGCAACTGGTGAAAGGCCGATTGGAGGACACTGAACTGCCAGAGGCCAAGTACGACATCATAATCTCCGAATGGATGGGCTACTTTTTGCTGTACGAGTCTATGCTGGACAGCATTATCTATGCCCGCGAACACCACCTCAACCCGAACGGCGTCATCCTACCCAGCCGGTGTACTCTTAGCATTCTGGGCTACGGCAACGACACCTTGTACGCCGAACAGGTTGAGTTTTGGTCGGACGTGTACAATGTCAACATGATGGACCTGCGAAAGAAGTCCATCGAGGAGCCGCTCATGGAGGTGGTTGATGCCCAATTTATGCTCACAGAACCCGAACAGATAGCTAACTTTGACATGATGACGGTGGACTTGAATTATCCCAATTTTACTCACCATTTTAATTTGAAAGTGACTAAACCAGGTCGCCTCACCGCCTTTGTGGGCTATTTTGACACTTTTTTCGATATGCCAGCTGCGGTTATGTTCAGCACATCGCCCACCGAGACCCCGACCCATTGGAAGCAAACCATATTTTTCCTTGAACAGCCAAAGGAGGTCAAAGAAGGGGATGTCATCAGTGGAAAAATAGTCTCGCGGAGGCACAAGGAGGACGTCAGAGCCCTAAATGTAGAGATAGAGGTGTTTGGCAGAAAACAGAAGTACATGGTGGTCTGAGTCTGAGGAGGGACTGTTGACAACGAGGGTCCACTTGAGTCAAAATTGACTCGCACTTTATATGCTATTAGTTCTAGAATGTAAAATATTTTTATCTTCAGTCAATCCTGATAAATAAAATTAAATATTTTATCTAATTTGATTTTTTTACAAGATTCTTCTCACTAGATTAGATTAACCCGATTAACAAATACCTTTGAATTATGAGGCTTTTTTTTAATCATTTTTAATTAAAGATTCGTAGATCATGCGCTGCTGACAAATTGAACTTAATTACTTTTTAAAATTATGTTTCATTATATAAATTAATGTGTTTGTCCATTGTCGGACGCGGCCAAAACAGAATCGATTTTAGAGTGTAAAAATTTCGCAGTTTTCGGTTGGGGGGAGTGGAAGGTGACAGTAAAACGCTTTAAGCTGTGTTGGTTTCCAACTCGGAGGCGGGAATCTCGGGCTCCTCGTCGTTGTAAACATTCTCGGCCATTTGCCACACCTGCATAATGTTGTCCTCGGAAACCGAGCAAATGATCCAGGGCTCGTTGGGATTCCATGAGAAGTCGCTGATTTTGGCCGTGTGGCCGCCGTGAATGAAGAGCAGCTCTGGCGGTCCATCTTCGGCATCCTCTGAGCTCTGTTCCTCCCCGATCTTGGACAGATCCCACACGTGTAGCCGGCGATCGGTGCCGGAGGAAGCGAGGATGGTCTCGTTATGTGGCGACCATTGCACTTGGAAA
Source organism: Drosophila monieri (assembly GCA_035047585.1). Taxonomy (NCBI): domain Eukaryota; kingdom Metazoa; phylum Arthropoda; class Insecta; order Diptera; family Drosophilidae; genus Drosophila; species Drosophila monieri. Next base: position 121,676 of record JAWNPJ010000122.1, on the reverse strand, counting down.
ATTTCGTCCTTATGCGACTCGAAGGAATGTAGCTTAAGTTTCAGGTTGCGCAAGTCCCACAATGCCACAGTTTTGTCAGCAGATCCGGTGGCCAAAATGAATTCCGAGTAGGGATTGAAGCTCAGACAGTTGACCTCGGCCGTGTGGGCGTCCACCGTGTGCGAGGGCTTTGAGGTGTTATTGTTGCGTGTATCCCAGATCATCAGCTTCTGATCGTCGGCCACCGACCCGAAAAGCGATTCGTGCAATAAATGCCAGGCGACATCCTCGACAACAGCCGTGTGTCCCGTAAATATGTTCTTCGCATCGATGACTCGATGCTCCTTAGGAGTGGCGTTGATGTCCCACAAGCATATGGTGTGATCATCGGAGGCCGAGAGCAAGTAGCCTATAGGAAGGAATTCTCTTTGTTAAAGAATACATTTCTTGCTAATCACTTCTTACCGTTGAGGTTGGGATTCCAGGAGAGACCATAGCCCTCCTTCTGGTGACCTCGCAATCGCAAGTCTGGCTGGCATTCCCCTGACGGTTCCGGCTTGCTCGGATGCTTCGTGTAGTCAAAGACAAGGACGTCGCTTGAGGGAGTCTTGGTGGCAATGACGCATGCGTTCTGGGGCATGTAACGTGCCCTGTTCACCTCGCCCTCGTGGTTGATCTTGATTTCGATCTCGATTTTGCCGCAGACGGAACCAAAGCCGCCAAACTCCCCCTTCTCGTTGTCATAGTGCGATCCATCAAACTGGGCGTCTTCACTGGGCAGCTGGACGCTAGCGATAAGCAAGTGGTTCTGCTCGTCGGATGTGTGAGTGCCCAGGATGAGGCGGTGCACCGAGTAGTCCTTGCCATCCTGTTTGGTCACATCGGGCAGCCACTGGGCTGTCAGGGAGGGCCACTCAAGGGCGTGGGTCATCACCAAATCGTACAGAAACGGCGTGTTCTTCTTCCATATCTTGTATTCCTCGTTGATCACGCGCTCCTCGACGGCATCGTCAAAGGATTCCGCTGCTTTTTTTTTTTGTATTAATAGGAAATTAGATCTTTTAATTATTTTAATCATCGACGGACTCACCATTATCACTTCGATCCACCATGGTGAATTATCTGCTAGCGGCCCAAAAATTCCGCGTCACAAAAGTCGGCTGCCAAAATTCGGGCGCCAAAACAACAAAGCCGGAGCGGCAAAACGCGTGCACGGACTTTCGGCTAAAACTAGAGAAGTCTGCTGGGAAAACTGCGTGTGGTGCTGCTTAACGGCGAGACAAACCGGCAGCTATTAAATTAATTATTTTCAGCGCACTCACACTTTGAGCAAGCTTATGATCGGAATACGGAATATGCAAAATGGCAAATTTCCTCTTTTCTTTTTGCGCGTCGGCTTAGAGGTGATTAAGTGGCGATGCTTTTTAATATCATCGATATATAAGTCACTTCCCAACACTTTCTGTAGGGTCCACTCCATCATCCGTTCCAAATCCACGTTCCGATAACTTTTTAAATCAGGTTTTAATAACCATATATATCAGATATATTTCTCCAGCCTTTGATTTAATTCTACTTTGTTTTATGGGTCGTAAGTCACTATCTATTCGGATTCCTCCGATACACATTCGTTTACCAATTTGCGCCAAAATTTGAATTTTTCGATATATGCCTTATCGATTTTGGGTGTTACCCACACTAAATACTGAGTTACCAACACTGGTGTCGACAAAAATATTAATTTTTCGGTTGAAAAACTAATATTTCTAAAATTAAAATAGGAATAATCACCGAAATATATAAAATCCATCATGAAGTGAAGGCACAATGGAATATTGAATAATTAATGGCGTGACTACCAGATGCCCAAGTTTAGGTATTGATTACGTAAAGAGGGCGCCGTATAAACGCGATGATTGTTTATTATCTAAAAATTTAAAGCTAGTTCTCGCGCCAATGAACGGCTTAATATCTCCCTAGCTGAGCCGAATACGCAGTTGCTGCTCAGTTTATAATGTTTCCCAGCGGCAGTCGCGACTGCAACAGTCATGAATAAACATTGATAGGCATAGTCGTGGATTTGCACACAAAGCAGAGCTTTTATCTCTGAATTTGCAAAATAGTTTAGCAACTCGTAATTGATCCAACAACTTGACTTGTGATGGATTGAACAGCTCGTCCCCGGATTTACAAAGCGTGAAGACCAGCCATTTACAAGTGTAAAGTGGAATGAGGAGCGGGAGCGGTTCACCGGACAAACACGAAAACTTTCTCTTCATCGAATCGTCTTGTCTGCGCTTCTTTCACTTTTGAATTCATATGTGAGCTCGTTGCGTGGTCTTCCCAGAGACCAGTGGGAAAATGCATTCCGCCAAAGAAGGGCAAAAGGCCACCAAGGCCGCCAACGAAGTGGAGGACAGCATGCTCCCAGATTCGGAGCTGTACCTGGAGCACCTGCTGAAGGACGGTAGCCAGGAGGGCGATAGTGGAGCTGCATTGGAGTTGCCGTCATGGTACGATGAGCAGCTGTTCCGGCGGTGAGTTACGTGACCAATGGATGGGTATAGCTATTTCCAATCGTGCAAATAATTGAATGTAATTGCTTAAGTGGCATTGATTTTGATTAACTTTTATATAACATAGATTAGTTTTGTGGAAAATATCAAGTTTCTTTAAAACAAGTCTTCTTTTTAGATTAAATATTTAATCCCCAATCTCTGTTCTTCGGTAGGGGTCAGCAGTACTTTCAATTCTATCGCTTTGTGATGAATGCTGGAATGCTAGCCGGACTAATTGGCGTTTTGGCCGTTCCCTCGATTCTCAAAGTGCTCTCATGTACGCGGCAATCCTCAACAGCATTCACAGCCTACCGACGATACGTGCGCACTATCTTCCACACCCAAACCTGGTACAACATGAATATATCAGATCGCGGGAGCAAGTTTTGGACAAGTATTGCTGCTGTCCGCAAGGCTCACTCGCGAGCCAGCAAAGCCTGCGCCCGCAAAGGAGCCGGACAGATCACCCAAAAGGATCTGGCGCTGACACAGTTTGGGTTCATAGGCTTCATTACAATGGGGGCGCACAGGATTCAGCTGTATGACAAGGATTTCTTGGAAGCCACCACCCACATGTGGAGGGTCCTGGGATTTTTACTGGGCATCAAGGACGAGTACAATATTTGTGGCAGAAACTGGGAGGAATCAAAGCTCCGACTGGACATCGTTATGCGAAAAGTTTATGAGCCCGCTTTGGAAAGTACAGGGGAGGATTTCCGCCGCATGACGGAGGCTCTAATCCAAGGTCTGTGGCATGTGAATACCATGTTGTCGGTGGATGCCCAGATATTCTTCACCAAGCGGCTGGCCTGCGTCAAAGGATACGAGTACTACAGCTTCGATCATGAGAATGGAGTGAAGCGGGATCCCAACCAGAAAATGCACTACTACGATATGGGCTGGTGGGATCGGTTTATTGTCACCTATGGCCTCTTTTTTGTCACCTATCTGCATAAGTATGCCATTGTGCGATGGTATCTAAACTTTCGCGTTTGGCTTGTGGATGTCTTTACGTATTACTTGCCCTATATTGCCATTTGGAAATTTGGAGTCAATTCGGCATACGTGCGGATTTTCCAGGAGGGGGGCGAAGCCCATGATTTTGTTATGGGCCATAAAGATGATTAGATATAGTTTGTAGAACTTATTTTATGAATAAATAAGTTAAAAATTTCTATGCCACTAAGATAACTTGGCTTTTTGTTCATAAATAGATTTTATTGATTAAATTTCCTATAATGTGTAGAAGGAATAGTATAGTCTTATAGGATTTGCCATGGAGTTATTTTCCTTGTTTAAATTTAGGTTGGCGCGCAATATTCAAGTGCGGCTTAAAAAAACCAACAGCATTGCCATTCGTTCATTTTGTGTGGCGCTTTGCATGTTGCCCACCAGAGGCGCTGCTGTGGTGAGTTACTTTGGCGGCTCTGGTCACATTGTTTTTGAAGCATCTTGTGCGGTGCCGTCTGTTTGTTGTATTTGGCAACAAATAATTGTTAATAGAAATGTTTTACCACGTTAGTTGCTTAATTTCATAGGCTGCATCAATGAAACAGCTGCTAACTTTCTCTTTTTATAGATATCCCTGGAGCATGAGATCCTGCTGCACCCACGCTACTTTGGACCACAACTTCTGGAAACAGTGAAGCAGAAACTATACTCTGAGGTGGAGGGCACCTGCACAGGCAAGTACGGATTTGTGATAGCGGTCACGACGATAGACCAGATCGGATCCGGCGTTATCCAGCCGGGTCAGGGCTTCGTCGTCTATCCTGTCAAATACAAGGCCATCGTTTTCCGGCCCTTCAAGGGCGAAGTGCTGGACGCGGTGGTCAAGCAGATAAACAAGGTGGGCATGTTCGCTGAGATCGGTCCCCTGTCCTGCTTCATTTCTCATCATGTAAGTAATCTCATGAGTGTAGTTAATATTTATTAATTACAATCCCTTTTCAGTCTATTCCCGCTGACATGCAATTCTGTCCAAACGGCAATCCCCCCTGTTATAAGAGCAAAGACGAGGACGTGGTCATTTCTGGAGAGGACAAAATACGGCTCAAGATTGTGGGAACACGTGTGGATGCTACTGGAATTGTAAGTCTAATAGTTTACAAATCTTTTGCGATTTTCCTGATCAAAAACTTGTTTTTCTTCCATTCAGTTCGCCATTGGCACTCTGATGGATGACTACCTGGGTCTTGTGTGTAATTAAAATCCATCCCTGCTTCAATCACGACTATTTTTTATACAATTTAAATATATATATTAAACTTTAATGAAATGCATTCAAAGTGTTAAACATCTATGTGTATATATTTGATTTGTATTTAAAGGTACTTTATATTTGTAATTTAGTGGTAGTTGGTGTGTGTTGTCGAGGCTTTATATAATAATGGATGGACATTAAGTAAACAAACTCCCATTAAGACAGGTATAGCTAAAGATTGTAATGATATATATATAGTAAAGCACTTAATTTAGGTATACGACAACTGAGAAGTTTCTTAAAAAGCGAAAGCGAGCTGCTACTAAATTCAAACGATTGCGATTGCACATTGCGATTGGAAATAATGAGAAACGAGATTGAAAAAGCGATTTAAAAATCTATACAAAGAGCGCCCGACATGGCTCACAGATCCCACGAGAAGAGATGGTGCTTCACCAGCATATCCCGCACTCCGTCCTTGAGCGGCTGCGATTCCTTGCCACGCTTTGGGGGCAGTTCCCAGTCGGGATTCAGGTTGAAGGCGAACTGCGACAAAATGCGGAGCTCGCATTTAATCTGCACCCAGCCGGGAGAGTCAATAAAACTCCAGGAATGGTACCACTTTTGCACCACTTCTTGGCAAGCGCACAGCACTTCGAGCCACAGGTGAAGCACTTGTTCATTTAGTCCCAAACAGATGAGCGACCGTAACTTGACATCCATCTGGGCATGAGCGTCGTCGTGGGTTTGATTTATGGCCTGGACGCAACGGTAAAGGAGCTCCTCCGGTGTCAGCACCTTTCCATCCTCATCCAGGCGGTAGGTTTTGCATAAAACCAAGCGACTGTACACGGACTCGAAATCTTTCTCCACCTCTCGCGTGGCAGCCTCCTCAATGTAGAGCCATGGGTGGATGGGTCCACCCAAAAATGTCGGCCTTTTCATGCCGTGTTCCAAAAAGGCCTTAATTGCTGGTGCCAGGGTGCCTCTCACCAGGTCTGTGACCGTCTCCGATATGGCATCATCGCCAGCCGATGTGTACAGTTTGCTCCGCTCGTCCAGAAGCTCCACGAATTTAGCCGGAAACCAGCCCCGAAGTCCGTTCAGTTCGCCAACCCAGCAGTGCTCGTCCTTCTGGCTGATGATTGTGATGATGTCGTTCCGCCGGAAGCCCAATTCATCGTCGTCGTGCCGTTCGAAATCATGGAGGGCTTTGGCCCGCCGTTTCCGCGTCCTCGCCACGTTGATAAAGTTCTCGTGGTCCTTGGCGTGGGACTCGCTGCTGTAGTTGGCCGTCAGCTGAATATGCCCAGCCAGCTTAGGCTCGATGGTGATGAAGTGGCGACCCACTTTTAGGATAGCTTCGCGTAAGTCAACCAGAATCTCCGTCTGACGAATGTTCTTGTTTTTCAGCTGATCAGCTTCGCTGCCATCGCCTCGAAACAGAAACGCCTCCAGAATGGACTTGCTCTTGCGGACCTGCCTTCGAGCTAGCTGTTGCTTGGGAAGATTGGGTGCTGCTTCCGGATTGCCAATCTGATGACCCTGGTCCGCCATGAGATATGCCAAGTGTCTGCGACGATGAGTGTCGATGACAGTTTGACTTAGTGAGCCACCAACGTCTAACGCCTGCCGGAAGAGCACCTCCACATCGGTGACCTCTCCCGGAATGTCTGAAAGGGAATTGAAGATCTGTGCAGAATTCTCCAGATGCTTAAGCTCTTGCTCCTTCACTTTAAGCATCCCGAGCGTCAATTGGAAGAGCACTATGGAGCCCTCATAGAAGAACCAATCCCAGATTCGCACCAGGATCTTCATGTGGACGACATTGGCGAAAAGGGTGAGGAACCAGTGTAGAGTTATCAGCGACAGTTCAATGTCGTGCTTCTTCAGCGATTCATCCACGCTGCTTAAGTAGTTGGCGATGAGTGTCTGCATCACGCGCTGGTCAGCCTGGATGCCCAGAAGCGTGGAACTGTAGTAGGAAGCCGGCAGCAGATCCTCCACAATAGTGGCCATCATCCAAAAGGCGTTCTCTTCCTCCATAAAGAGTAGCAGGCAGGCTACAATCACGCCAGTACCCTGGCAGTAACCAATGTCTGGAAATAGCCACGCGATTCCCCTAAGGATGCGACGAAGTCGGGGAATCCCCGTTCCGTTCGGATTGCTGAAGCAGGCGTTTGTGGGCAAGATGCGCAGCAAGTCTTTTTCTATTTGTTTTGAAGTCATGAGCTGGTCGTTGCTGGAAGCTTTGTTACAAAATTCGATTCAATTGCTGACTTGGACAAGTAAAAAAAATAGATAATCATACCTTTAACTATATCCTGATAGCTGGTCTCGCTTTTCTGTCTCTTGGCCAGCGCACCCGAAAGTCGCATCCACATTTGAGCACGCAACGTGTGTGGTATGCCCTGGCGCACCATGTTGCGCAGCTTTTCGGTGCGTGGGAGCATCACATCTACGTGCTCCCAGCTCAGCTCGGTCGCCTCTTTGTTGTGCGAGAACTCCAGATGAGCAATCCACTGTAGTCGCTGTTGGGCGTCCTCAACGAAAGGAATGCTTAACAATTTGTTGGAGCTTTGCTCTGGTCCGTCTTCTTCCTCCACGCGGAAGCCAAATTCGTCGAATCGGTACTCTGGCTGGTCGTTCGGGCCGGAGGCCAGCTCCGCCCCGCCACCCAGCTTAGCGAGAATCTCCTGCGGCCACATAGAGGCTGTAAGGGCAGAGAAGGGTCCGCCAGGATTCGGTCGTAGTCCATCGGCCACACTCAGTTCCTCCATCATGGGTGGCAGCTCGCCCAGATCATCTTCCGAGCCTAGGTTCTGAAGTTTGCGCTGTTGGCACCACAAATGTGGAACGATAAATATTAATTACTCTGATAAGCAATCTTTTCTGGTGAATTGACGTTACCGTATGTTCTTCACGGCCCACGTAACCCTCGTGATCGCGGCCGAAGATACTTCTGGCCATGTCCATACTCCCCGCTGTTTGATTCTCCTAAGCTCCTCTGTCAAGCATTCAGTGAAGGTGTTGTTCCAGTGTCTCTTGTTTGTTTGTGTGCCAAAACCAAATCTTCAGTTTTCACTCAGCATTGTTTGCAATTGGTATTAACGCTGATTTCACTGTCAGCTGTTCGGTTAGCGATAACCGATGGTATTGATTTTTAGTCAGCCCTCGATACATGGTCGTGGCAAGGGGGATTATAGTCATAAAGGCCCTTTGGTAATAATTTAAATTAACGTAATAATTATTTATTTCTGGATATAAGTCTTCAAAATTTTCTAGTATTAGCAAGATAATATGAATCCCCTTAATTAAATAAAACACTACGCCCATGTTCAGGGCTACTTAACAGCACCTGTTGATTAAAAACTGAGAGCATTTTATTATTTAAGTTCTTATGCCTATTCTTATGTTTAATAAATAAATAATTGATTTGTTTTTATAAATTTCTATAAAAGTTATATTTTGAAAATCCGATAACTGATAACAGATAACAAACAGCATAATCGATTGGTATACAAAGATCAGCTGTTTGGCGAGGTGGGCAGCTTTCTTATCCGATGCAATAAACAAAAAACACAAAAACAATGCAAATAAAGCCTATAATTACATGTAAGTTGTTTACTATTTTAGTGGAATTATTTTTCCGAATAATTCCTTTTAATAGACTCCGGCTCTGGCCCGCTTTTCCGGTCGCTGGAGTCGCAAATTCTAAACGCCATCCCACTGGACACTTGCGAGTGGAGGAGAACTTTCCAACGGCCCACAAAACATGTTCGCCTAGAGGCCCAGACTCAGCAGTTTAATGTGTCGGCCCTGGAAAGGTACAAATCCGGAGATTGGAGCATCCTGGAGCACCCAATACTGCACATCTTTGTCACGGAATGCAATGTGAGTAGGTTAGTGGGTTTAGATACATTTCTAATGTCATGTGTGTGTTTCAGGACGTGGACACCTACAAGGCCACCATCAAGGAGGAGATTGACACCTGGCTGAAGTTATTAAACAACTATGGTGTTACGGACTGGATGATTCTGTTGGTGGAGACACTGGACATGCGCAAGTCGAAAAACTTTATGCCACGCACAACGGTGCTGGACAAGATTCGCCTGGACTTTGGTAGCAAGAACGACGACCGCTGCATCTCCGTGCTGAATCCTGCCAAGTTCGAGCAAAAGTCCACGGAGTCCTTTCGCTGCCTGGTCCAGAGGATTCGCTTTCTAATGCTCACCAGCTACAACCGAAATATTGTCAAATATGAAGAGCTTATTCGTAGCAAGCGCGAGAAGCGTAATCATGATGGCTGGGACTTCCGGCAATACTTCTTCATGCAGGAAGATCTGGCGCTGATCTTCGAGAAATTAGAGCTGCCCACTGAGGCTTTAATTCAATACGATGAGCTGGATGCCATGTTCTCGCAATTCGTCACACACACGGGACTGAACGAGAAGCAACAGTGGTTGAATTACTTTAGGAAGCCCTTGGACTCTTTTCATGGCATTTGTCTAACCCGTCCGGACAAGTTTGAGATGCGGGCTAAGATTCGAGACGAAGGAGTCTCTCTTTTGGAGTTCCGAAACTACTTGTTTGAGCGACAAGCCTATCTGTTGCTAACTTGCAATGATATTCCAGAGATAGCCAAGCGGCTTCTCAACTTCCTGTTCTCCACACTGCGCGAAGTGGAGTTCATTAAGCTGGAGTGCCAGGAGGGAGCCCTGTGCTGCTGGGAGTTTGTTTGCGCTCTGGAGGTGCTGCAGCTCTGTGAACAGGCAATGGAGCCCAACGAAGTTACATGTTTCCAGCATTGTGCTCCCATTTGGAATTTGGCCAAGGACAAGTTGTATGAGCTGGGCAAGCTGTGTGGCTTGCTGCCAGGTTCTACGCCCACTTCCGAGCAGCTGCACATTGTAGTGCAACTGTCCTCTGGGATAGGAGATGCTCCGCCAGAACAGCAACAGTTCCTGCAGGCCACTCCGCAGCTGCGCGAACGTTCCCCCAATCGCAAGCCCAAAAAGTCGGCGGCGCAACAGCTGAAGGAAGCACTTGGCTCAAATCAAGCCTTCCAGAAGCTATACCTAGAACTGGCCGAACTGGCCATTAGTACGTACAAGCATGTGACTCGCCTGCGATCCGCTAGATTGGTGGGCTTGGACTTGGGCAAGTTTTATTGCGCCTTAAATGAACCGCACAAGGCCGTGGGATTCTTTACGGATCTCCTCAGGGAACTGAAGGCGGAGAATTGGCATTCCCTCAGTTCTCAGACACTCTTGGAGCTTGCCAACTGTTACCGCAAGATGGGCGATTCCTTGGCTTACACCAAGACCTGCAGCTCCATTTCCTGCTGCGTGGAGCTGGAGACACTGGTCCGAACCTTTTATTTTGACGAGTTCCTAAAATCTCTAAAGACTCTGAAAACCACACTGTCCGCCCAGCCGTCCATGGAGAATGCGAATTTTTGTGTTCTGGAAGATCACTTCCGTATCGTGGACATCGAGGTGGCCAACCAGAAGCCTATTATTCAAGATGACTTTATAGTGGTGAACTTAAAAATAGATAGCCATTATCCCCGGGAAATTGTGGCGGAAAACATAAAACTGTGCTACGAGTTGCAGGCCGCTCCTGTTGGAAGCGGCTATGGAGAATGTTTCGTTGAACGCTACAGCCTCGACGGCAAAGGTGAAGGACACCACTTCACGGCTGAAAGTTTCCCTTCAACTGGCCTACAAGCAGGACAATCGACTTCACTCTGCCTCCGTGTCCTGCGATACCCCGAAAACCAAACAGCCAGTGAGGCGCACGAGCAGCACAAAGCGGAAACTGTCGCCCAGTGTCCAGGCAGACTTCAGCAACTTTGTCCAGGCGGAGAACATCGCCCTGCAGCCAGGAGTTAATATCATCGAGCTGAAAGCCAAAGCCACTCGAGTGGGCAGCTGGACTTTCAAACAGGTATTGGTATTCAAATAAAAACTATATCCATTAAACTACATCTATAATTTTCTCTTTTCAGCTCTGCGTGAGTATGGCCAGCCTGGAGTTTCTGTCGGAGCAGTTGCCCTTTGCTCCGCCCTGCTTTGAGATCAGCACTAAGCCGGCCAGTGCGTCTTTGGACTTCAAAACTCTGACGGCGGGCATTGTACAACCCATTAGCTTGAACGTTTCCGGTGGTAGCTTTATATTTCCACCTGATGCCAAAATAACGCTTCGCTGTTCCAAGAATCTGAGGATTCGCCAAGCACAAGACACCGCAAATCTGGATGCCTACAATGACGATGGCACGTTTGAGAGCCAGTTGCAAGTGCCGCTGCTACAGTTTAAGTCTTTCGAGGATCGCAGTATTCCGCTGGAGGTGCTCTCGGATATGCCGGGGCGCAAGGTGTCCAAACACCACGAGCATCACATTTCTCTCACTTGTCCGTGGTCGCGGAGTGACCTGACCATACCAGTTGATTTCCAGCCCGCAATGGAGGCGACTTGTCGGCTCCACACTTGCGGCACCCAAAAGTTCCTACAAGTGATCATGAAGGGCCTGGACGCACACCTTCTACTGCAGCAGGCGAAGGTGAAGTGCGATGTGCCCGGGGTGCAGCTGCTCGACTTGAATCCCACGTCGCAAGATCCAATCGTAAATATTTAAATTTCAATTGCAAGAGCTCAGCTTTGATGTCAACTTTCAGGAAATCTACAAATCTCTGACTGTCACGTATTTGTACGAAATTCAAGTGGAACCTTTGAAGACCGAGCACGAATTGGCCATCGTCAAGGTGCACTTTGTGGTCAAATACGCCACGGTTTCCCAGCCGGATGTCCTGAGGAATTACGGATGCGCCTTCGATCTGGTGGACTACACCACTCTCTTTAAGCTGCAAGCCCAGCTGGAACCAAATGAATTGTGCCGCCTGCGGACCGTATGCAACATGAATCTGAAGATCACCAAGGTCCATGAGAATCCCTACACGGATCTCATGTACGAGGTGCTCAACGACCAGAATCTGTGGGCCGTTTGTGGGCGTTCAGCGGGTGAGTTGGATTTTGCTTTTCTTGATTTACTTTTCCTGTCTCTGCTTATGATTTAATTCTTGTTTTTCTACACACACGATTTACTTTTGCATTTTAAGATATGGGTAAGTTGGTTGGCAAAGGACACAAGTAGCACTACACTAGCCTAGAGTAGTTTACTGGCATGGTTAACTTCTAGTTTCATACTTCCTATCTCCTATTAAATGCGTTTAACATTCCCAGCTTTTAATCAAAACAGAATAACTTTCTAAACCATTCTAAACCTTCATGTATGCTTTCTTAAATAAACCTTACTAATTGGTTGAATCCTTTCAGGTGTCGTGTCCATGAAGGACGTCGACAGTCACTCCATATCGCTGGATGTTATGCCGCTAAGCACTGGCTTTCTGCCCATGCCTAGCATCCGACTATCCAAGTACACGGCCGGTGGCAAGAGCAAGACCGACGGCCACTCGAAAGTGCATCCCTTTCCGCCCGGACAGGTCTACAACTCCACGAAGAGCATGCAGATCCATGTCATCGCCAGTGTAGCCGGCGATCAGTGAGAAGCCAAATGGAATTCATGTGTATATTATTTAAATATATGGCCTGGGGTCAAGTATTATTTATTAAATATTGTAATGCTTCAAAATCAAGCTTTTGAAGAGGCAAGATCTTGGGCCAGCTTGGCCAGCTGTTTCTCCTCAACGCGATAGTAGTGCCAGCCCTCCTTGGCAGTCAAGTCCACAGCCCCGAGGCTTTCGTAAAACTTGCGGGCGGGATTCCACTCCAGAACGTTGAACTCCAATCGTGGACATTTCAGCGCCACGGCTCGGGCGGATACCTCCAGGAAAATACGTTTCCCAGCGCCGCGTTTACGGTGCTCTGGGCGGACGTATATGTCCTCCACGAAAAAGTAGCGACCCTGCCAGGTGGAGTAGGCCTTATAACAGATAGAATACCCAATGGCTAGTCTGGGAAAATAAAAAATGCAAGTGTGAAATGGTGAGAGGATAAATATTGGCCCACAGCTATGAGTTTTTGTTTGGACAGGCAGGTAGACCTCAATTACCTTCCTTATCAGCTATTGGTTTTACTCACTTGGTGGCATTGTCTATGAGGACATAAACTTCACAGTCCTCCTGCTCCCCAGTAAGTCCTGCATCACGTTTCAGAACTAAGCTTAAAATAATTGATATTTTGGGAAACCTATTGGTATACTTTTGTTAAAAAAAAACTCACTCTCCTCGGTTAGTTGGGGGCCGTTGCTCATTTTTTCAAAGTCCGCCAGCTCCTGCAGATTAAACCCAGACTCTGTATCCAGTGAGATATCAAATAAATGTCCTTACCTGTATCATTGCCAATACATCTTTTATATCATCCACCTGAGCACGCCGGAAAACAAATTCGTCGCTCGTCGACATAGTTACGGCCTTTGTGTCCCCTTAATCGAAACTGAACCCGACTATAATAGTAGGTCTGTGTGGGTATGGTCTTATCTGGGTGGGGAACTCATAAACATCTCATATTACTAGGGATGAGCAGTAATCCCGTGACTTAATGCCGTGCCTACCAGTAATACTTTGGGTATTAGGATTAAAGTAAAATTTCAAGATACTTACGATTCTTATGAAAATTATGAAACTTATGGTCGGATTATGAAAATGCGACCGAGGAATAATGTGATTTGAACAAGATATTAATTATATTATGTGTTTAAATAATATTTGGTAGTATTTCATTAATAACATTTTCTTATAATACCTGCAGACCTTCTTTAATATTATTTAATAAAATTTTAATTTCAAATATTTTTAAAATGAATAAAATGGAGGTCTTCTTAAAAAAATCAAAGCATAATTTTGGGGTGCAAGACACAATAAGATTCTTACAACAAAAACTTAATCTATTTCCATTTATGAATTTCAACCTGGGAACTTTTTCATAATTATCTATAAGTATATGAATTTTTAATTAGTGGCCGTTTGTTTGAGTTACAAAACGATGGCGTCGCTCTTATCCGTGAAATGTTTGCCAAACAGATTTATTGTTTGAGGAAAATGGTATTCTGAGTAAATATTTTCCCTCGTCCGACCCTGTGTGACGCCTCATTTGGGTCTTATCAATATTTTGTGGTCCCCTCACTTTCGATTCATGGTATTGACTTAAATGTTGGGTATTTTGGAACCAATAATGTCACAACTTATCTGATTAGTCGAAATCGATTTGTTGTTCTCCTCGTACTCCATAGATAGAATCAAAAGTTGCCCGGGCTGGGCTATATTTTCGGTTGATCTCTCCTGAACCTGATTGGTTCTGACCCAGGCACCTTGAATTTGATGGAGCTATCAGTTGGCCCGGGTCCGGGGCCTATTAGTAGTGCCTGCATCTAGTAAATACAGTTGACCTCTTGCCACACACCAGACTCAATTTATACAAATATTTTTTATTTTTTTTTTCAATTTTGTTGTTTTGTTCAAAGCCCGGCTTATCTCCGCTTCGTCACGATGATGTGGCTGTGGATTCTGAAATTCTGAACACAAATCCCATCCCACTAATCCAAAAAATATAAATTTATGAACATGTCGAGCGACCCGTTCGTAATGGAGCCTGTATTTCAATTTCATGTGCGAGCATTCCTGCTCGTGTTGGCAGGATAGCCTTATCTCTAGCATGTTTGTAATGGTTTTTTTTTGTTTTTTTTTTTAATAAATTCCATAAAAACAGCCAAGATTAAAACAAAATAAAACCCCAAGCCCCAGTCGAGAGCAAAGACGATAAACCGCAGCTTACACAGAGGGAAACTTAATAACTGCTATAACTAAAAATAACTATAAATTAAGTATTTAATTATTTAATGTATTTAATTTATGAATTTAAATGTATGTATTTTCTTCTTATCTTAATTTTACTTATTTTTTTTGTTAAATATTCTAAAATCAAAGTAATATTTTCGAAGTGCATCCCTCTTACTGGGACATTTTATCTTTTAACCACAATGCATCTTCCGGGCTTCGCTACTGCTGTTTCTGATAAATAACTGTATAGCTATAGCCACTGCCCGCACCCGGGAAAGGGTGCCCTTATATCCTTATCAGTGGCGGCCCTACCAGAACTCCTCCCTCTCCTATCCATGACCCGCACTCCGGAGCCACCTCCTTCCATAGTTTCTCTCCGTCTTTCGTTCTATTGTTTCTACTAGACGGCTTAAAGTTTTTTTTTTTTTCGCCAGGTTATTTACCTCCTTATCTCACCAGCATTGTTCTCTGGTTGCTTCCGAATCCGATTCGTTTTTATCAGTACTTCTGTTTGCAATATGTTTGCTCTCTGTTTTTATTTTATTTTTTTTTCTCTGGTTATCAATCGACATGACGTCACAAGAGCCGGCGTTTTAGGTTTCTGAAATATTTTATCTTACATTTTTTTTGTCCCAAACTTGCTTTTTTTTTTTTTTTTTTTATTTGACTTGGCAGACACATGGGCAGGGGTTTAACTTTTTTTCCTTTTTATTATTTTTGGTTTGTTTTTGTTTATGTGCTTTATCACTGGCAGAGGGAGTAAGAAAATAGAGCAAGATAGATAGTCAAGGTCGTACGAGCTTGGTTATCAATTTTTAGAAGGGTTTGAATCGAATATTTCATAATTATCTTTAATTCATGAGGGTTACAGTGAGTGTTACAAAGTTTTTACAATCATAAGGACTTTTTAACAATTACAAAATGTTTATAGATCAGAGCTTTTAGAATAAAAACTATAATACATTTTATGATTTTCAGATCTTGAATAGAAAGGATATTAATAATTTTAATTTAATAGCTAATAGACAAGACTTTTTTTATGAAAAATTTTATTAATATATGATGACTGATTTTATGAAGATTTCAAATCTTAATTGGAGATCTTATTAGTTATATATATTACCATTTTATTTAAAAGTTAATGGAGAGAGAGTCTTCGGTCTATGTTCTTTGAGAAGAACCTGCAAACTGCCTCAGATAGTGGCAACCGAGCCGGTGGATTGGCAATGCTCTCCGTCACCGTCGTCGCCGCCCCATCAGAACCCGGCCAAACAAGTGGGAGCGTTGATAAGGACACGACCCACTGGTAGGCCATATGACTCGTTAAGTCGGAGAGTTGCCCCGATAAGGATAGTCGCGCGACCGGCGCGTGATGCAAGTTAATCAAATCGGGTTTTGGTATCGCTGCCTTCGCCGCTTCTCGCTCTATCTCTGGGCCCCCGTCCTGTTCGCTCCCATATAGCGGCTATGGGGTAGGCGCCGGTGGGGCTGGGATGTCGGAATCCGGATTCGGATTCGGATCCGGTCCCAGACACAGACCCGGCTCAGATAGCCATATCTTGGCGGCGTCCAATCAGCAGCCAAACTACACCAAAGTACACGGCGCGCAATGAGTTCGACGGTTGTTTCTGCCCCTCAGCCGATAATAAGTACAATCGTTACTTTACTTTTGCTGTGTAATTGTTGCTTTTGCTGTTGGTGTTGCTGTTGTTGCGTTTTTGAAAAGGTGATATGAAATGTGCTCTGATAAGTTTTAATCAAGAATATTTTACTCGTATTGCTTTGGGTGGCTCTCTGGGCCGAGTAGCATTTGAAAAGTTGTAGTAGTAGGTCGAAGCGCGGATGCGGGTCCGGGTCCGGTCCGTATTGATACACTCCTGTTTTCCGTTTACCGTTTTCCCGAAGATCCCATCCCGCAAGGCGGTGGGCAGTGCCCGACGATAATCACAGTGATCTTCCGGAAAACATCTCTCTGGGCGTGCAACCAAAGAAAACCCTTTAATCGCTGCTAGAAAAAAATGTTGCGCCGGCGCATGGAAAATCCTTTAAATATGTTTAACCACAAAAGCGACGTGAGTCTAACCAAGGAAAATCGGGCTATCGGGAAAGTCCCCCCCTGCCCCTCGAGGAAAGAGTTGTAATCCGGCGGCGTGACCTGTGTGACACTTTCATTTGGCGGGTGAACGCCCACTCATAATCCGGTCAGTATCGAAATTGTACGGTATAAGTATGTGAGATCGGATAGCCAGATGCCCCGTTCCTCGTTGCAACCACATGTGCCAAACGCCCCTCATAATGACCGCATCTGAGCACGAATTTTGGAAACCAATATTTCTACATATTTCTGGTCGTTGTGGGAATATCGGAAAGATACCGTCTGGACCAATTCGTAAGTTCCCAAGAGTCTATTTTTCTGTAAAACTTTGTTTTCGAACAGAACAGTAGTTATTGGTTTCAGCTTTAGAATTTTCTGCACTGTCAACACCATTATGAATATTAATTTATTAAAATTAGTGTAGATTAGGAAAACGATTTAACAGCAATTAAAAATTGTTTTTAAGCTTAGCTGTTTTTTTTTAGGAAAAAGGCAATTAAAATGTAGGAGCAGTGTAATGGCAAAAAAGGGAAGCATTGGAACTCAAATGGAAATGTTGGGAGAATTATGACGATTACATGAAACCAGCATGACGATCAACGAACCCAAAAAGCAAAAAAACTCGGGGCTCTCTCGACCATCCGAGGAGGTGGGGTTTAGTCCAGAGCCCCGGGGCTTTCGTTGCCTTTGGAGCTCCAGGCCCCAGTGACACCCAACAAGTGGTGGTCATATACCATTTAAATTGCGTCCATGTATGTCTATATAGATGTATGTGGCATGACAAATATATATGTACTTCTGCTTAAAACAGAAAAACAAAATGCGAGTCAAATGGTGGGGCCCCGTTTCCCTAGACCCTCCTCCCACCCCGCTTTCCGCCTTTCGTCCTGCTCTCTTCGCCCCTGCGGTCGCTGGGTTGCGACGCCGTCGTCGTCGTCGTCGACAACAACGATGTTTCTTATCAGTAGGCCCCTACAACAACCACAAGCACCACGCATACATTACATATGAGGGGGAAAAAATATTCATATACTTTGTATATATACATATGTATATATATATATAAAAAAAAATAATAAAGTCTTACTGAAGAAAAATAAGTATTTGTGGAAAGAATTTAAAAACAAAAGAAATAAATGTAGTGAGCTCTATAATATATGCCCATAAATTCATCCATATACATACTCATGACTTCCTTTCAAGGGTCGGCCATATTGAAAATTAATTATAGCAAAAATATATACTAAAGAGTGACAATTGTTTAGCCAGTGATTTTCCAAGGAAATTGAATCTCCAACTCCCACTCCCACTCCTTGAAGAGACAGGAGACACGTGCATATCATCTTTGTAGCGAAATGCATCCGCAAACAGGGGAGGTTTACTTTTGGGTACCGCGATTGGAGCGAAAACGGCGACAACAAATACCGCAAAAACCAAAACCAAATCACGGCCACAGCCAAGAACAAACAACCAACAATGACAGACAGTCACATACATCAAACATTTACAAAACCAGAGAAGAAACAGCTAGTAAGAGATGTAAAAATTGTAGTATAAAGGGAATTTTTGTGAAATTCCGAAACGCAAACAGAATATACGGCAAACAACAATCGGCCAAAGACAAGATACAAGATACAAGGCACTTTTGTTTGTCTTAATTGTTAATTGCTCTGGCAAGGAAATACACTGAAATAAATAATTCTTACTTTACATTCTTAACCATAAATCAGTTCATTAATAGTAATAGTGATAATATTTTAATTTGAAATCTTGACTGTCATTAAGATATTGTTTTAATTTCCAGTGCATTTTCAGTTCCAGTTCTAGAATCCATTTCCTACTTTGTACACTTCGTCCAGAAAGAGCGCCAAAGTCTAGGAAAAACCACACCTACTATTCTGTAATTCTGTATCAGCGCGTGTCTCGCTTAACTGGGTCCTAAATGAGCTACAGGTACTCGAGGCCGGCTCTTACTTACCTGGCGTAATGTGTGTTTGACAGGATATGCCGTCCGACCCGTGCCCCGTCGTCATCGCTCCGACTTGCATTGTTCTTACCGAGGATCTTAATTGACCAACCTTACTCACTTACTTTCACTGTTCACTGCTCGCATTTGTTTGCTTTGCATAAAAATTAATGAGTTTAGGACTATTGGGTTTTGGGTTTTTGGTCTTTGGTTTTTATGTTTTAGGTCCGCTGCTGTCCATTCATAAATTTCGGTTCTGGGTTGGGAATTTCCCGGCACGCTGATTCATTTACAATTTCATGAATGGAATGCACTTTTTCTCATCTATTTTGGATTGGTTTTTAATGTGGGAATTCCAATTATCTGATTGAAGGAGTACAAGCTGGCAGGGAAGCAACTCTCTATACTTTATAAAAATATATATATAATATAAGAATTGCTGTCTAATAGCTTTCTATTGAGTCATTGTGTTTGTTTTCATTTTAAGATTCTAGTTCCAAAGAATAAACATCATAAGTTTCTCTCTAAGATTTTTTTGTATTCTATATTTAATAAATTATATGAAGAAGTTGTTATGTATCCTTTTCTTTATGTCTACATTATAACATCTTAATCCTTATTTTCTAATCTATAAAATATGTATAACATTCTGTTTTGAATCTCTAACTAATAAAACCCATTATAAAAATTACAAAAAGTATAATAACTTCCTTTAGAGACCCAAGAGACCCAACCACCCACTGATCTAGTCGCCCAACTTAACCATTAAAAAATCATCAATCTAAATTTTTGAAGTATTTTTTAAGTGGACGCCCTAATTAGAAAGCGCCAGCGCCAGCGCCAGGTACGTGACAAAGGGCAGTGATGGCTGAAACGAAAAGGAAAAACATTCAATATTTTCCAAAAATTATATAACCAACAAAAGGAAGGGAAAATATTTTTTCTGACATTGTCAGCGAAAACAAATTCATATGCATGTTGTTTGTTTTCTTGGGCCTGGGATGAAAGGACCTCAAGGATAGCCCTGCCGGCCAAGAAACCCGACGAGCACGAGATGCGGCAACAATAATAATAAAAACATCCTTTTTAGACTGTTGTCCTTTACCATTGTCACGATCAATTTGTATCGTGTCGGCGCGTGTTTCCATTTTGTCCATATTTACCTTTCCACCGCAAACTATCTTCGTACCTGAAAAGGACAGCCATCGGGGCAGGGATCTGAGTGGGGATCTACCTGACGGACATCGATCTGACGTGGCAAATGGCAGCCGTCTGCGGCTTGGCCGCTCGATTAGCGCTGATCAGTGCGGCTTAATCGTGGCTTCTTGACGGATTCCTCTAAAAAGTCTATATTTAAATAGGTTCAATTGGTGTTTGTTGTGTTATTTGGCTTGCTGTGGGAAAACTTCTCACAGTCATTGAAAATCTGCTGGAAATATGTTCGACTTCGGGGATATTGCATCAAATCCAGCCAAGGATCTTACCTAATGGCGATTAAAGTGTTTGTCTTCTTAATTCAGTCGCATGTGCCATTGTTTATTCAACAAATTAGCTATCTTAGTTATAAACATATGGCCTTTTTAATACATTTTAGGATTTTTTCAGGTTAATAGATGTTTTAGAAACAAATATATTTTCATAAAAATGAATAGCTTAAGGCTTAAGGCCCTTCAAGGCCTTTTCCTCAAATTCCTCGAAATTAATTTAAGTTTTAAGGCTTTTTTAAGACTTTTTCCTCTGTGAAGGATCTGCAGATAAGACCCAATGGTTCATCTCTTTATCGCTGCCTTAAAAGAGTGTTAAAGACATGTTCTCAACGACCATTGAAATGCGTTTGATAAGAACCCAACTCTTTGGAGGACCGCAGCAGGCCACTTGAATCGGATGCTTCACTTCAGTTTATTGTATAAATTTTATTTGAATTTCCACCACATAACGATGCTGATAATTGGCGTTTAAGGAGTCAAACGACCAGTATCCAAAGATAGAGGGATAAGGGCCGGCCATGAAATGTATCCGTAGAGTGTTGGATTACCAGAGTGCAATATTTATGGCTGCGATGTACACGAAAATATTAAAAATGCATAAATACATCGGCACCCAAATGCTCTCGCCGATGATCGTCCTGATATGTGAGACACTTGCCGCACAGTTGACACTTGTTTGCGGGGAGTGGGGAGTGGGGAGCGGGGTACCTGGGGTGCCCTACCCCTGGGGCAACCCATTTTCGGGGCACCATAAAACTGTCAAAATAATTTTGAGCCAAATTTTGGTTTCAAACAGCATGCTAGCTTAGAGTTTGGTCTCGTGGGATATGAAAATATGTATTTTATGTTTCAATTGGCCCTCAGCGGTTTTCATTGGATTCTTTTCTATAAAAAATAAGTACCTAATTATACGACTTTTCGCCATAAACAACAGGCATTCGATATGTTGGAGTTGCTCTCCACAAGAACATGCTACAGAGGACTGTGGCACGGCTCATTGGGAATCGGAGATCGAGTGTGAAACAGGGCACCTCCTTGCCCTTCCCAGATCAACAGACCCACAAGTCTATCCTTTTTTCGTCCTGACTCTTGTAATAAATCACATCATTAGCATTCCTATACGGTTGATTTATTGGTTCGGGAGAGATCTTCATGTTTGTTGACACTCTAGAGTGTAGACCTCCGAAACTCTGCCACACGTACTGGAAAATAGATCCAAATAGAAGCATGGGGAACCACTCAGCCCTGACTCACATTGTGAGGCGTATTCCAGTTGGGGCTTAAAGGCCGCTTACCGTTATTTGCATTTGTACCCAATGCATTTCGTTTATACCAATGGAGACTTATCTAAACTAACTGAGCAGAACACTGCCAGCCTGGGGTCACTGGGGGACTAGAGGGCGGATAGGGACTTGGCCCACAACTAGGTGGCTTAAGAAAGCAAGTGTGAGAAAATGTTACAGAAAGTCGACTTTAAGAAATGTGCTTAAAAAATATTTTTCCAGTGAATTAATTCACTTTATTCAACTCATGACATGATCTATTCACGTGCTAGTATTGATTTCCAGACCACTGTGACGTCTATTCAAGTTTTTCAAGCTGAGCATTTCATAAAATCAAGGCTAAAGTTCAGCTCGGAGCCCAGGCACATTTAGCAAACGCGCTCGAATCGAAGAATTCAAAAATGTCATTCGCTCAAAATTTGTAGAAATTTAATTATATTCAGTATACAAGTATAGATCGCATTTGGTGGCAAGGCGTCAATAGAACCGGGACATCGGCCCCATGTCTAGGGAAAGGTCCGGTCTAGACGCCCCTCACCCATCCACCATTTTGAAAAAAAAAGTTGCCGAAAAAAGCGTTATCAGCAAAGTTTTTTCGTATATGTACTTACATATAAACGCGTACTTATTATTTTGTTTTTATGCCAACAAAGGTTATGCTGCCCATGTTCAAGTATTCCCGACCATACACTCATTTCCAAGTCGACAAGTACAATTTAGGGTCGTTTTCCGATTTATTTGAATCTCAGAGCCGAAGGAGCGACCCACTTGAGTGTCGCCTACTTTTTTAATTGACCATCGATCGTAAAATTGTTCTCAAAATGTCTAAACAGATCGTTGGTGCCGCCTATTCAAATAACGATAAAAATGCCATAAAATCACCAAACTGGCCTCCCAAGATCCCACTCGAAAATCGAAATTTTACGACTCCTTGTCGTCCTGGTTCAAATATAACAATTTTTTAATCGGCCATTAGAGACCAACTTCAGTTCATAATTTTTACGATCAGTTTTAAATATTTTTTTGGCGCGCCGTGTCGGGAATTGGCAAAGGAGGAAGGAGTCGGAGCCAAAGTCGAGACGGAGACATGGAGAAAGACCTTCTCCGGTCCTCTTTCTCACGGCGGGCTCCAGGCACTCACTTGTCGCGCTCATTTCTCCGGGTCCTGAAATTCTACACGCTTCTCGTATGGATTTTAATGTTCGCGTCCTCGCGTTAGGCATGAAAAACGTATGTATATTCCTGCCATTCCTACACGCTTGTTATTTTCAAATTTAGAGAACAAATTTTAATACATTTTTGGGATTTCGGGGACTGGGTTCACCCATAATTCCATCTGATTTATACTCGAATACCCCTTGTAGGAGCTATCCTACAAATTTGAAAATTGTCCGTGAAGAAAGTAAGCGACTAAATCGATTTATTTCGACTAATCGAGCGTGTCTAAATTTAAATATTAAATTGGAGGCACTTTCTCTGATATAAATCTTTAATTTTAACCCATTTTAGAACTTAAATTATGAAAATGTAAGTTAAAAATGAGTAATCTGCTCAAAGTTGGTAGAATTGAATTTCATCAAATGTGGCATTTTTCTTTGGTTGCAATTTTAAAGCTTATGATGAGAAAATAAAATGATTATTTTTGTATTTTAATAAAATTATTTTAAAATTGTTTATTTTTTAAAATAATTTTTTAGATTTTGAGCTCGCTGGCAACAGGCAGCCAACCACAACAAAAGCCACCACAACAACACCAATCGAGCAACAGTCGGGACATCAACAGCAACACAAGCAATAGCAGTGGCAGCAACAACAATGAGCCGGCATGGCCTCCGCTTTGACCTGCCCCCCGCCCGATCGATCGTTGTTGTTGTTGCAGCTTTAGTGAGAGGCGTAGCTAAAAACAGGCAACAGACATTGGCGAGAACGAGAGCCAGCTAACAGGCAGCAGCAGCAATGGGTGAACGCAATATGTGCGATAAGGTCGGCAGCAGCAGCAGCAGCAGCCACACAACCACCAGAAGCAGCGGCGAAGGAAGAGCGAGAGGGCTCCCAGGCCCCAACGAGAGAGGCGTGAGAGAGGCTGAAAGCCGGAGAGAAGAGAGTGCAAGCTTGGGGAGCCCAACTGAAGCTGTACAAGATCGATTGAGTGGCGTTCGTCTTACGGCATGTGGAGCAAAGGCAAAAGCAAAAGCTAAAACAAAAGCAACAGGGCATAAAGCAATGCACACAACTGTAATTGTGCGGATGAATGGGGAGAGGATGTGGGCGGAAGAAGCGGAGAGGGAGCCGGAGCTGGAGCTCAGCTTGGGGACTGGGAGACTCGGGAGAGCACTCATCTTGGTTCGCTGTAGTGTGGATTCTAAAAACGAATGATTTTTTACAATTTTATTATATTTTGTTGTTCCGTGTTCCGTCGAAATTTAAAGCGCCCGGCGCTCCGCACTCGATTGCCGTTTGAATCAGTTCAGTTTGTGTGAAAAACGCGCCGGACACGGACACGGACACGTACGTGGATCGCCCCGGAATCGTGTGACTCAAGTGGATATAGGGTGTCTGTCTCCTCATCGGTGCTTGATCGCCGGGAACTATGACGAAGACTAGCAAAGCGAAGGACAAAAGCGGCAGTGGTGGAGCAGGGGCTGGCGCAGGTGGTGGGGCGACGGGGGGACCCAAGGTGGGTGGCAGTCTACTCGCCAACGCCGCCGACATGAAGATCTTGAAGGCAAAGTCCAATGCCAAGACGCTGCAACAACAAAAGCAGCAACAGCAAGGACGAAGCGCACTCGGGTCGGCAGGATCCGCGGCGAAAGGGACGGCGATAGGCGCGCCGAGTGATGCGATCGAGGCGACGCGAGCCGAGGCAGCGACGCCGGCATCGACGCAACCGCCGGCAGCAGCGCCGACCGAAGCGAATTTATCGTCACTTGAGTCCGCGGGCTCGCAGGCTCAGACTTCAGACTTGTTCGAACCAGCGAGGCAAACGGTTACCGCAGCAATCGCAGCGAAATCAGTAACAGCAACACCACCAGCCACCGCCGAAGAATCAGCAACATCATCGGCGATCAGCGACGATCAGAGTGCGATAAACAACAACAACAATAACAATCCGACGGCGGAGGACGCGAGTGAAAGTGTTGATAACAAAATCAAAGTGATAAACTATGCCCATCAGCCGCCAGCTGAGGCAGAGGAGCAACAACAACAGCAACAGCAACATCAGCATATCTACGAGCAACAGCAATTTCTAAGCCAACAAATAATTAATCAGCAGGAGCATCAGCAGCTACAGCAACAGCAACAGCAACAGCAACAGCAATCGTTGCCGCAACAAGGCAATCAGGAACAACAGCAGCCCCATCCCAGTTGGGTGGCCTACGACTTGACGAGCGGATCTGCAGCAGCAGCGGCGGCAGCAGCAGCAGCCGCAGCAGCGGCGGGAACGGTACCGGAAAAGTCCGATCTGTACGCCCTGGCCGCATCGCACCACTTCTTCAGCCATCTCTCGTATCCACCGAGTCATCCGCCCACCCAGCTCTACGATCACTACCAGAGCATCACCGGCGCCAGCACGGATCCCATAATGCGGAACAACTTAGCCCTCTACAGTGTCTACGGTGGCGGTGGGGGCGGTGTGGGTGTGGGTGTGCCCAGCCACGAGCCCATCACCCAGCATGTTGTGGCCGCAGCAGCAGCGGCGGCAGCAGCAGCAGCCCACCACTCCACCTCCAACATCGACGAAGTGATCCAGGATACGCTCAAGGACGAGTGCTTCGATGATGCCCACAGTACCAGCTACCATATGCTGACCTCCGTGGCGGATCTGCAGACGCTCAAGGACAACAGTCCGGTGGGCGCCATCTACGCACTCACCCAAGAGCAGCTCCTCCAGCAACAGCAGCAGCAACTCCACCACCACCAGCAACAGCAGCAGCAGCAACACCAGCAACTGTATCATCAGCAACATCATCACAACACATCGACGAGCTCGGCTGGCGGGGATTCGCCGTCGTCGGCATTGCAGAGCTTCACGCAGCTGACGAGCGCCGCCCACCGGGACAGCCTCTCGCCGGCGGAGCACGGCTACTACGGTGCCACCCAGCTGAGTCCCAGCCTGCAGACCAGGTGAGTGTTGTCGCTAAACAATGAGCTCAGTTATCACGAAGTCGCACGTGCCTTTTGGCGACACCGTCGAAAGTCATGATCGGAGCGCCGATCAGCGATCATAGTAGAAATGCTTCTGATTCATATTTCTCCGCCTCCACCGCTCCGGTTGGGTTTCTCTCAGATGGACAGACGGACGGACGGACGGAGTGACGAACAAACAACACATCTCATAATTGTTGCTCATTCCAAGTCCAAGTCTAAGTCTAAGTCCAGAGTTATGGTTATGGCGCCGTGGCATTCTCAGGTGGTTTACTGAATATGTGGAGTGCGAGGAATGTCTGTTCCACTTGCCACCAACTAGTTTAGTTAGTCGGGATCGGGGATCGGGGATCGGGATGGGGATCGGGATTGGGGAATGTGTTTCCCAGACTGAAAATTCAAAAACACAAACAAAACACAGTTGTGTTTGTCTTTCCAGATGTCTCATCTGGGTCACAAATGGGTGTAGATTTCAAAAACTACTACACCTTATAGATATATTATATAATATATAATATTATGTAATAGATAGAGTAGATATGGAGTAGATGGATGCCCCAAAGAAGTCTTCCACAAGCCCCGAAGCTCAGCAAAAAAAATATACAACTTGCCGCTCCAATTTCGTAAACAAGAATATGCAATGTCTGGATTATTGACGTGAGGGAGGCCGAGGCCTCCTCCGTTCTCTGACTCATGACTCTTCCTGCCCCCATCCTTGCCCCCAAACAGATGTTGGCTTGGCCAACCTTTGTGGTAGGAACTACTCCCAGACTAGACCAGCATGGTCTGGCTTATAAAGCGGAACACGTGTCCAGGTTGTTGCCACTTTCGAGCGAGCTTGGCACCAGCACGTGCCTCAAAGTGAGGCAGCCAGAAACTGAATTATAAAGGGGGCGTGACCCGCATTCTCAACCCGAAGGGGACTTTGCCACCAAACCCAAAAAAAAACCAAAAAGCCAAACTGCAATTGAAGCGCATTTTTCTAGCTTGTTTTGGGTATTCAAGTTGCAAGTTCTACTGCTCCGAGGTGTGAGGATACCTGTTGGCTGAGCCAGTAGTAGTAGTGGTGGTGGTCAGTAGTGCGCAGTAATCCAAACCGATCCCGTGACATAGAAACCATCAAACGAAACCCAAGTCCGGCAGCAGAGAAACAGCTTCAGGGTAGCCGTTGCTGAGTCAGCTGAGTCCCCTGACTGGAGACGGGAGGGAGGGACGGGTGGTGCCTCAACGAGGGCTACCAAGGGCCAAGGGGGTAAAGGTGTTATATATAGTGGGGTAATTCTCTAACGATCGGTGGGAGGCAGCGGACCCAACGCACCCGCACATTGTGGATCTCATTCCCATTGTTGTTCAACATTTTTCAGTTCAGTTGGGATATTGTTGTTATTGTTGTTGTTTCTATGTTTTCATTTAAATGGAAAACGTGTTTTCCATATTGTATGGAAACAGGCATGAATGCACATTGAGTTGGAATATATATTATATAATATATAACTTATATTATATATCTACAGTTTGTTTAGAAAAGTTACAAAACTTGAGATGAAAATGGATGGAAAATATAAGGGAAAAATAATGGAAGATAATAGATGGAAACTATATAGATCATTTATTATATATTAAAAATATTAAAAAGATATAGATATTTTTAATAATTTTTATTCTATTTTAAAAATCTTTATTTTTCTTTCGGGAAGAATTCTTTCTAAAAGTATCTCTTTCCAAGAGACCTGACTGCCATCTCTGTCTTTTATATCTTTATATTAAAGATATAGATAGAAACTAAATATATTATATTTAATATATATAAACATTTTAATAAGATATATTTAATTATAATTTTTATTATATTTTACACAAGTTTTTATTTTAAAATAGCGAAGAAATCTCTTTAAAAGTATCTCTATCCTAGAGATTCCATTATTTCCCGGCTTCCATCAAAATAATGATATTTTTATTTTAAAGATTTAGATAAAAACTGAAAAGATGATACATTATATAATATTAATATTATAAAGACAAGTTTGATAACTTGCTTCATATTTATTATAATTTTTATTCCATTTTAAATAACTTTTTATTTTAAAATAGCCAACAAATCTCTTTAAAAGTATCTCTTTCCAAGAGACCTGACTCCCATCTTCTCTTCATTTAAAATCAATTAAAAGATCAATAAAAAGAGTTATATTAAAGATATAGATATGATCTGAAAAGAGCATTTCTTATATAATATAAATGTTATAAAGATATAGATGTTATAATTTTTATTCTATTTTAAACAACTTTTTATAGCGAACAACTTTGACTAGCATAGAAATCTCTCTAAAAGTATCTCTTTCTAAGAGACCCGACTTCCATCTTCTCCTAATTTAAAATCAATTAAAATATCAATAAAAGAAAGATATAGATTAAAGATATAGATAGAAAACTAAATAGCTCATATATTATATATTAAAAATATTAAAAAGATATAGATATACTGAATCATAATAATTACAATTCTTTTTTAAAAATATTTATTTTTCTTTCGGGAAGAAATCTCTCAAAAAGTATCTCTTTCCAAGAGACCCGACTCCCATCTTCTCTTCATGTAAGACCAATTAAAAGATATAGCTAGAAACTAAATAAATCATGTCTTAAATAATATATTTATAAATAATAACAATAGTTTAGATTCCATTTTAAAAATCTTTTTCCATAAAAGCTATTTGTGTAAAAGTATCTCTTTCGGAGAGACCCAACTCTGCTTTCCACGGTTTCGCATAGACGGAAATATGTATCTGAGAAGCGATGATCTCAAGCCGCTGGCGGATGATGTGGTGATGGTGATGTGCTCGTCATTACCTGCCCGTATGTGACTTTTTGGTCACTTTTCGTTTTGTGGCAGTAAGAAACCAGAAGAATATATCACGAGCTCACATGCCATATGGCGCATACAGACCCCATACACCTATGCATTTTTGCAAGAAGTCAACGCAAAATACTCACCTGCAACAAACAGCACTAACAATAACAACAATAACAATAATAATAAGAACAACAAACATAAAGAAAAAAAAAACCAGCACCAAAGCGATAAAATAATATCGTTGTCGTGCTGAGACTTCCTATATATTATTGTACTTTCCAGCAGCCATGTATTGGGGTAGTGGAATATAGTGCTATAGCTATGGGGCATCTCAGTTCCGTTGTTATCAGAGAGCGTGCGCATCTAGCTGCCAAGAGTTTTTGGCTTTTGGCAACAAAGTGGCGACTTGTGGCGAGTTATTTGCAAGCCGTTTGCCAGCTCGTTTGATAACTAGTTGATAACTTCAGTATATGGATTTCGTTATTGTGTCACCTAATCTCTAGCTGTGTAAGACAGAGATTTCTTTTGGCCAACACTTATGGCCAACAAAAAAAATAATAATAAAAAATAAAAAAAAGCCAGCAGCAGCAGCGACGACAACTGCAAGTGCAACTGCAACTGCATTGGCATAAAGCTAAACCCGACTCAAGTCATTATGCAAACGCGCGTGCCCCGATTCGGTTGTGGTTTCTTCTCCGTCTCAGTCTCCAGTCTCCAGTCTCCGTCTCTGAATTCTTCCCAGCTTTCCTCCAAAAAAAAAACTGAAACTAAAATAAAAAATAAATCAATACGAAGTAGAACAGCTCGAACTTGAGCTTTAAATAGTTTTCGTGTCGCGTGTTTCCTGTCTCTGGCTGGAACAGAATTGTATTTGTTTGTCGAAAAGGGTTGTACACGACAATGGAGAAGCTTAATTAATTAATTTTCAATTGTTTAAAATGTGCAAAAAATGAATATTGTTGTTGCTGTGTTAGTGAGCCACTCAAAGTGCCAACTTGTGACGGAGAATCCTCTGTGATCCTTAGCTTCTGCCAAGACGGCAGATTGTTCCCCTTTCTGTAGATTTGTTTATTTAAGAATAATATTTCCACAGGCTACTGTGGGTAGAGGTTGCTAAAAAACAAAAATAAAAAAAATAACAAAAAAAGCGAGGAAAGAGGAAGTCCATTACGTAAACTTTTTGTTTTTGTGGGCCAGAAGTGTAAACGGAGCTGGACCAGTTTTGTTCTTTAATTAAAAGGTTTATGGCCCATACAAGTGCAATACAGCAACACTGCAACACTGCAAACATTCCAAAAAAACAAAAAACTGAATGCTGGTGGTCCACTAACTGCAGCAACAGCAACAACAAACACCAAAAACAACTTCATATTCCTGTAAAGTAAACAAAAACAAGGAAACGTTAACAGTGTCTCGTATTCCTAACAGAGCCACTCACAGCCTAACAGAGCCCTTAACAGTAGCTGTTAAAAACGCCCCCGAAACGCGTGCAAATGAGTGCCTAGCGTTTCTAAACGCCTACCTCATTTCGCTTTATTTATGACAATTTCGATACAAAAGTCGACATGTTTTTCTCAAACTACAACAACATGTATCTGAAGAACTATTGTTATAGGTAAAAAATATAAATTTCTTAACAGAAATTAATTAAAAACTTGATTATTTAGAGGCCTTATTTAATAAATTTTTTTATGATTTATTGCAGTTCTGTGTATGCTGGGCCCTTGCTCACCCAAACAGCCAATGGCATGCAATACGGAATGCAGTCCCCCAACCACACGCAAGCCCACCTCCAGCAGCAACACCACCAGCAGCACCAGCAACATCAGCACCACCAGCAGCAGCAGCAGCAGCAACACCAGCAGCATCAACAGCAACACCACCACAACTCGAGCAGCAACAGCCCCGGTCTGCTCCAGTCGGGCTCAACGCCAGTCAATGGACACAACAGCTCCATGCTGGAGGACGGCTACGGCTCGCCGAGGAGCAGCCACAGTGGCGGCGGCGGTGGCACCCTGCCCGCCTTCCAGAGATTCGCCTCCGCCAGCAGCGGCTACGGCAGCGGCGTGGCCAATGGCTCGGTCAGTGGCGCCGAACGCAGCTACTACGCTTCGGTGCCCCATTTGCGCGGTCAGGTGAGTGTGATTTGTCATCCTTTTTGGCGGCCCCAAAGGACTCGCAGTAACTCCCCTTGCTCTCCCATTGCAGAACGAGGCCTGGAACTATGAACAGATCAGTTACGCCACCGCCACACCTGGCCAGCAGTTGGGAGTCCCCGTCGGAGCCGGAGTGATACGGAATGGCAGGGCCATCTCGGCGGCCAACAATGCGGCAGCAGCAGCCGCCGATGGATCGGCGGGAAGAGTGGACGCAGGATACCTCTCCGCCTCGGCATCGCTGTCAGCATGTAAGTTTTTCTAAAATTAAAAACTAAATAAAAGACTAGGATAGATGTACGAAAAGTAAACACACACCAAGATCCTTTGAGCCAGCAGTGGGAAGGATCTTAGGTAGAACTTCACACATCAGCTCAGCAAGGAGCAAGGATATTTACGCAACCTGAGTAAACCACAAGCTGTAGACAGCTGTTGACTGGAATTTGTAGTTATTTTTGGTAGTTATTTTTTATTTTTATTTTTATTTTTTATGTTAGTTTTAAGTCTAAGTCTTTATAATAAATTCAATTAATTTTATTTCAACTCTTGAGATAAAATCAAACCAAACCAAAAACACCACAGAAAGCCAATCCCCATAGAAATAAAATTTAAATATTAAAAAAAAAAAAAAAACACCCACACACAAAAACAAACTATTGAAAACGCAACAAAAAAAAACTTAAAACTCAAACACATTGCCAACACAATGATGATGATTTTTTCCGAATATTTCTATGTTTGATCTCTGAAGCATTTATCGATGCCGATATTTTCACTGAGGGGCGAGAGTGTGTCAATTGTGGTGCAATTACAACCCCATTGTGGCGACGCGATAACACGGGACACTATCTGTGCAATGCCTGCGGCTTGTACATGAAAATGAACGGCATGAATCGACCCCTAATTAAACAGCCTAGAAGATTGGTAAATGTCTAAAAAAAAAAAATATACAAAAACACACAACTATCAACATTTTATTACTAACAAAAAAAAAAAAAAAAACAAAAGCGCTTTTTGTGTGGAACAAAATTTCTATGTGTGAGAACTTTAATGTCTAATGGGAAATAGTTTATAGAAATCCGCCTCCGCCAGCCTCAGCAATGCCCTTCCTTCCAATCCTAGCCTAGTCCCTACTCCCAAAAAAAAAAAATATATATATATATAAAAAAAAGAGAAAGAAAAGAAAATTAATTGAATTTATTATTTTATAAAAATGCCACTTAGTTTAATATGAAAATCGAAATCAAAATCGAATCAACAAACAAACGTTCTGATTGCTCAATTACAGTGGCCGCTGAATCAGGCGGGGATTTCTATAAGAACTACCCATTTAATGTGGCCGGCGGTGGTCGTAGTAAGGCCAGCAACAGTGCCGCCAGTTCGCAGGCCAGCCTGTCTGGATCCTGTCCAGCTTCTGTCCAGGGCATAACGTCGACATCGACTTCAGCGGCTGCGGCTGCGGCGGCAACTGCGGCAGCGGCGTCAACGCTCAACGACGAGCACGTTAGTCGCGCCAATTCGAGACGCATGGTAGGTCGCTCATTAATTACCGATACCGCAACCCCAAACCCAAACCCAATCAACCCAAAAGAAACCCAACCCTAAAGAAGTAGCGCCCACCTAACCCTCCCCACTAACCCGACGAGTGGCCACACAGCCGCATAGAAAACGTTGTTCCACACGAAAAGCTAATGCCTCCTCCAAAAGCCATTTCAATGTAACTAACGACTCCTATTGCCATCCCCGATCGTTTAGAGCGCCCAGAAGCGAGCCGGACTGTCGTGCTCCAACTGCCATACCACCCACACGTCCCTGTGGCGCCGCAATCCCTCCGGAGAGCCAGTCTGCAATGCCTGTGGGCTGTACTTCAAGCTTCACAGTGTCCCCCGGCCGTTGACCATGAAAAAGGATACCATTCAGGTGAGTTGGCATTTAAAAAGCTCTGAAAGATTGGAGAATCAGAAAGAATCCTTGTCCATTTTAGAAACGGAAACGCAAACCAAAGGGAACCAAAAGCGAAAAGCCCAAAAAGCTGAAGAACGCATTGAGGAGCACTCTGGACAGTGGATCCTTGTCAGCCAACTGCCAGTTGGTGGGCCACTTGAACAGCAGCCAGATGGTCGTCGATGGCAATGATGGTGAGTGTTTTGTTGTGCGACCTCCTCATTAGCATGCATGCCTAATTCGTGACGTTTGCTTTCTTTTTGTTCCGCCGATCACCGATCACCGCTCACCTGGGCAGAATTGAAACCATACATGCCATACACATCGCAGCAGCCACACCAGCAACAAAATCAACAGCAGCAGCATAATCAGCAATCCATGGCCGACCAGCACTCGTCGGCGGCCAGCTCGCCCCATAGCATGGCATCCTCATTATCGCCCTCAGCCACATCACATCACCACCAAAATCCCCAGCAGCTCTGCTCCGGCCTGGACATGTCGCCCAACTCGCCCTACCAAATGTCACCCATCAACATGCAACAGCAACAGCAGCAACAGCAATCGTTCAACATGCAGCATTCACCTAGCACTCCCACATCCATCTATAACACTTCATCGCCCACCCATCATCTTCACAATAACAACAACAATAACACACTATTCAACAACAACAACAACAACAATAGTAGCAATGAGAATAACAACAAACTTATTCAGAAATATCTGCAAGCTCAGCAGAACGGGAGCAACAACTCCAGCAGCGAGCAACAGCTACTGGCTCACCTGATGCCGAGCTCAATTACGGCGGCAGCAGCAGCTGCGGCAGTGGCAGCGATCAACACGATCAAGTCGGAGGCCTCGGTGTCCTCCACACCGCAGGGCCACACACCCTCAACACCGACCACGGCATCCACCCCATTATCCTCGCTGAGTCTCAGCACCAGCACCAACACCAGCAACAACAACAGCAGCAGCATTATCAGTCTCCAAAATCCATATCAACAGTTGGCACAGCTTGGACAGGCGGGGACGCCGTTGTTTAAATCCGGACGCACCACTCCGCCGTACTACCTCTCGCCCGAGGGGGACGATCAGACGACTCACATCAAGCTGGAACAGATCGATCAACAGCAGCAGCAGCACGGCGGACTAATGCTGACCAGATCAGGCTCTCTGGACGAGCACTACGAACTAACCGCCTTCCAGAGACAACAGAGCCTCCAGCAGCAGCAACAGGAGCAGATCGCCAACTATGCCATGCAGCTGCACGAGATCGAACGCAAGTTCTCGGGCGTTGAACGGGATGCGGTGGTGAAGATGGAGTAATTGCAGCAAACACCTAGTAGTGCTTTGTACTGCTTGCACCTGGACCAAAGAATCTGTTGTTATATAAATCTCATAGCTCCAAAGAATTTATAGGACTTAGTTGGGCGTGCGTGTGTGTGTGTGATACCAGGAGCAGTTCTACAAGAGCTGGCACTCCTCTCTTCCGAAACCGGCCGCACTATACATTGTATATACTATATACGACTTAAGCTAACATACCTATTGACATTTCCATTAACGGCACGTTTGTTATACTGCCTCGTACTCGAAAAATTGTTATTTAACTAGTTTAATTTTAATAGCGAAATTCTTGCGAAAACAAGATGCGAAAAGACATTCAGATCGTAGGCTAGGAACCATTTAACTTTGTTATCAAATCGAATACCTTTTGAGATTTTCTACAATCAAATTCCACTTAGTTTTAGGCCACTAATTTAAGCCAAGCCAGCAGCAAACAATGACAAAGGAAAGCAAACACACATGACAAAAATCCAAAAAAACAATCAAGGTAACCAACAATCTCATGCAATTTAGTTATTATTTTATATCTATTTTTTACACATCTATCTATAAATATTTAAATCAATTTAAGTTTTAGGGTCGTACAATCTTTTACATCATCTATGCAATATTAATTTTATTAATTTTGAACAAATAAACGACAATTGTCACTCAATGCCCCCAAAGAATGGTATAATTTATTAAAAATAGATTTTATTCCTGCCAACGTGGCGTATGTGGAATGTGTTACTTCCTGGCAGCCATGTTTAGTGTTGTAAAATGTCTTCTTTATACAGAGAGACGCATAAAATTGCCCCCTAAAAGTATGCTTTAAAATTTCAAACATTTTTCGCTGCCCAGAAACGTATGCTATAAAAATGGAAGGTTAGGACTCGTGTAAAAAAGAAATGTAGATTTCTTTTCATTAAATAATTGCAACTAGTTTAGGTTAATTAGTTAGTTTTACATAGTTTAGTTATAAAATTAGTTTATAATTTGTTTTAATAGTTAAGTTAAATAATTTTAATTAATGAATAACTGGATACTGGCAATACTTTCAACACCATAACGAATCTATCTATAAGTTTACTTTTTCATTTCGCTTAGAAGTATAATTTATATACAAACCGATATACATACAAAGCCGAATTAAAAAGGGTAGCCTTTATTATCCTTAAATCTTTCGATTTTGCTTAAATATATTTATTTTATATAATTTGATTAAAAAACACAAAATATCATTTAATGAACTTTATTTGGAATACAAATTGTACAGATTTTAGATCAAATAAACATCCGCGCCAAGCAATTGGGGCCACCCTGAAATAACGGAAAAGAAAATAACATTTTCGGTGTATCTGTGTGTGGATGAGTATGCGGGGGAAGTACTCTCATATGTATGTGTGCATTATATTATTTTGTGCGCCGCCATTTACGAAAGCGACATTTTCAGTGATAAGATAACGTCGCATTGCTCGGTACCCTCTTCCTCGGCCTCCTCTCTATTTATAATTCGTTTTCCTTTTTTGCTCTATTTCTTTTTTAATAAAGTTTCAGTACTATCGTGGTTGTCGTTGTTGGTCTTTTTTTTTTATGGGAGTCACGCGTTACAAAACGACCACAACAACAAAATCTGAAAGTCACTTCATGTGGCAAAACAGTTTTTTGTTTATTGCTAGGGTTGTTGGCTCGTCGAGTGGGGTGGGGATAGGGATGGGGATGGGGGGAATCGAAAGGGTGTGCTGGGGATGGGAGGTGGATGGCTGTGGTGGTGACGGTGACGGTGATGGTGACGGTGGGTGGAGCAAACCACTCTGCTGGCTACGTGACTGTACGCGACGGCTTGGATGGCGAACTGGCTGGGCTGACTGGGCTGGCTCGTGCACCGCTCAAGTGGGTGGCTCTCTGATGCGTCCAGTGGTTTGATTGATACCCTCCACTGATTAGCCTCGTCGCCTTTATCCCCAAAGATAAACATTTGTTTTCGGAATGCCAAGCGTCACTTAATAATGGGCTCTTTTCGTTCAAAGTATCAGAGTTTTCAGGTTCCTACATTATATATAGGTACTATCTGAGAACATACGGCCTAATCGGTCGTTGAACAGATTTTTTGCAAAACTTTCACTCAAGAGATTGTTAGTTTTTGGAACCGGGTCAGGGTTTCGCTATCGAATCTTTGAGCAAGATAATGAAGTGATAATGCCAGTTGCATAGCCTTGTATTTATTCATGATAAGATATATACGGGAGTGCCATGATCTTATGTTTGGGTCTTTAATAAGGAAAACTCTTTAATAAGAGAGAAAAATGAAGAGGAAATGCATCAAAATATGACTCATATTTAAGTTTC
The DNA here is from genome assembly GCA_035047585.1 of Drosophila monieri. Classification (NCBI taxonomy): domain Eukaryota; kingdom Metazoa; phylum Arthropoda; class Insecta; order Diptera; family Drosophilidae; genus Drosophila; species Drosophila monieri. Next base: position 85,539 of record JAWNPJ010000122.1, on the reverse strand, counting down.
TATTATAAAGACTGAAAATTATGGCAAGTAAATATTCGTAGCTCTTTTATTAATCATTGTTTGAAAATCATTAAGCCTTTAGCCTGATTTTGTTGACTCTAATTCCATGAGAGCTTAGTCTTAAAGTTTGCTGTAAACAAACAAGTTATTTATTTGCGCACGAACGGGGCTAAATGGATATAAAGGTGATTTATTTTCCAAAAGTGTACACCCATAGATCTTTAGTGACAAATTTGTTTTGGTAATACTTCATAATTCCAAGCCCAAGCACTTTTTAGAACACTTTTCTTATGCATTCTATTCGAATTCTTTTATTTCAAAGTCACTTTCGACCTCTGGCACTGGGATTCACCAAAAAGGGGATTATTCTTATCCGGAAAGTTCCACCAACAAGGACGTATGAAGGTAGAGTTTTCAGAAAAGTTTGCTTTCTGGGGAATTGTTGGCTTTTTGTCACGTATAGATATACAATTTTTTTTTATACCATCACTCCAGTAATACACACACTTGTAGTCCATAATTTACGATGAGTTCATTTTCGGCCTAACGCTCGTCATTTTATGGCTCTATTTTTCTTTTATTAGAAGCGTTTTGTTGCGCACTTTTATATTCGCACTTTTCTGCCTCGGAGCGCCCGCCCCAGGGTCACTTTACGATCCGAATCCGCCCTTTCATCGTTATAATGCGTTTATATTATTACTTTATAATTGCGGAGCGGAGCGCGTTTTAATGGAAAGTGCAAAACTTACTGTCAGCCAGCCACGAAATAACCACACTCGGTAAGATATCTGGGGTATATATGATTTTTTTACATGCCCATTCCATAGATAGGCAATCTGTATCTGTGGCACGATAATGCTTATAAATAAGATAATATGATTTGATAATGGTATTTACCATATGCAGAAACCGTAGAAGCCGTAAGGCCTTCGTCCCATCTACCCAAGGCTTTGTATCCCGGATACACCTTATACATAATATTCAAGAATTTCCCGGGTTTTCTTCGTTTAGGGATTGCGGTGCACCTAATTAAATGTTTGACAACTTGATTTATTTAGTGTGAAAATGCACCGATTTTGGGCCGGGTAGGTATACTATATTGCTCTACCATGATATGGGGCTATGAGTCTGAGGTCTGAGGTCTGAGGCCTGAGCTGTGCAAATAGAGTTGCATTTAGAGCATTCTTTCCATTCTGTTTGTTGTTTGAGTTGACTGCTTTTTGATGTCTTCTTCGGGTTGTTACGTACATGTTGCCGTTTTTTTTACCTTACTTTTTCGTTGCCTTATCGCACAACTGACGTTTGTACTTCAAAATGTGTACTTAAGATAATGAAAACGGGGAAGAAGCAGCCGGGCCAACATCAAGACATCAACAATTGAAATAAAAAAAATTCCTACATATGAAGCATACATAGAAGGAGAACCGCTGGGCCGCCTGTCACAATTTTGAACTTTGGAAATTTTGAACTCTGTCACTGGCAGTGGTCTGGGAAATTCTGGATAAGATCGAAGGCACCAAAATAAGCTTTTTGCAATTTCCAAGAATTTCATTAAAGTATATATTTTCGGAATGGTATCAGGCGAAAAAAGTTAATAAGCATATTCTAATCTAATCAACGGATCGTTAATTAACTTCCAAAGTTGACTTTCGCTTTCTCAAGTGTTACTTGAGCGTTGGATGGCTTTGGCAGCTGAAATTTACACATTAGAACCCAGTGGTATCTTATCGAAGAGCCAAAGATCAATTTCGGTTGATTTCCAAAAACTCGCACACAACCCTCTTACAACGCGGGGTGTTATATAAAGATGGGATTTTATTTTTTATTGGCACATAAATCAGGACTTTAGTGGCACATTTTTCACATGGTTTTCGGGGATTTAATAAGCCCATTAACACTATGAGGTATTATCCTTGGATTCAGATTGAGATTTTCTCGTTTTTTCCCCTATTTTGCGCGATGAACTCCCGATGGCAATGTTTCCATGTTGAAAATCCCAGTTACACTCACCAACTGTGATTAGATTCCATGCCGCTGGGCGTCCAAACTTAAGGAATTACTGAAAAATTCAAATTATTATCGCTTATTATCTTGGGACATTATCAGTTCAAACACTGATATACTGATACAGGCCGCCACAGAGAGAGAGCCACCATGCCCCGTTGCCCCTTGGCGGCAAATGGAAATGGATGGCGGAGGTGGAACAGAAACAGAAACAGAAACTGGAACTCAAACTGAGACTGAAACAGGCGCTGGGCAGTTAGCCTGCAGATACCCCAAACTGATACCGATATCCTACCAATGGCAGCGGCAGGAACCGACACTACAACAACACCGAATTGATAGCAAATCTTCATTATCTTATAAATACGGTTGCATTGGTGGTCGTGTATCGCTAAAAAGCCAAGATTAGATACTTTTATCTAGCTGGGTCAATCCTCCCCTCCCTCTGGGCCCAATCCTGTCAAGAAATTGGCTACGTCACAGATAGAGTTTCCGTAGTATTATCGGTTAAGCGAATTCCTCAGATTTCCATGTTTGTCTAAAGGGGAGTGGTGTGGTGTGGAGTACTGGTGCGGATCGGCTTACAATTCGAGGTTTGTTTTTGGGGGGGAGGGACTTGGGGGCCTGGCCCGAGAGGAATATCTCCCATTCATACCTACGAGTATGTGATTGTGCCAGTTGGGGAGTCGAAATCTCTGTTAAGATACGTTAACTTATCTAAGGCCACTATCTATTCTCAGATATTCGATATGTTCCGCTATATAGCGGAGTATTATATGCCACGACGATAGGAAAAATCACTTTGGTTGATAGGAACGATCAGTGAGTAGTGAGTGTGGTGGCGGTCGAAGTTTTCACAGGAGCATTTCCTCAACCAGACGCGGAAAAGTCGGACGCATCACAAAACCTAACCATAAATATCTCATGGCTAAAATGCCTTTTCAACAAAGTTCTCGATTTTATCGTTCGGGCGAGGAAAAAAACAAAATGTCAGCTTTCATAAGTAATAAATAATGTTTCGGCTCGAACACATATTACATTTTTTTTGGGGTCGGTTAACCAGCTACCTAACCAGACCCAGACCCGTACCCGTACTTCTACCCATACCAGGCTACTCACTCCAAGTGGCGATCCCAATCAACCCCAGTAGCCATGATTGTTAGCGTTAATGGCGTCCATGTAGCTGTGCCTCCACATCCCACATTGGCACAACAATGCACAACAACAGCGCCAGCAAGCAACTCTTACGGATTATTATGGATTGCCAGTTATAATCATGACTCACCTGGCCCGGCCTCATTGGCAAACAAAGGTGCGTATAACATACAGTGTACGGAAGACAGAACAATCGAAGAGGGTTTCGAATCGAAGAAACCGAAGAAGCCCGGCTCTCGAGATTATTTCTGACATTTCTGCTGCCAATCACAGTTTGATTTTAAAATTTAAATACATATCTGGGGGAACCTGATATGATATGCAGTATATATTTAAAAAAACATATGTTAATTCTTTCTTAATGGCATATTAACTTTCTTTTGAGTAATCATCTCCAAAATAAACAGGCCTTGCACGTCATTACTATATATTAAATATTTGTTTTGTTATGTTAAATAAAATTATATTTATATGATCGTAAATTCAAAAAATGTGGTGTTTCAAGTTAAAATATATTTTAATGTCATAATTTGTTATGGCGGTTTTAATGTCCCGAATAAATGGCTTATGAATTTTGAATTTTATGATTGTCAAAAATAATTTTACAAAATTTATTGTACAACTAAAGTTATTGGGCTATAAAAAGTGTTAGTTTATTAATATAATTTGCTCTTTTTTAAATAATTTTTTCACTTGTAATAAAGGAAAATAAATATATTTTATATCAATAAGATTTATGATTAATATATCGAATATATCCTTTTTCAATCTCATTCAAGACTCAATTTAAAGACATTTAATATATACTTTTTAGGCTTCAACTGCCTTAATTTTTGTCAGTTCCTCCATGAAGACTCCTCCATAAAAACTCTGTCCTTTTATTACTGATATCCAAACTTTCCCCTGACTCACCCGAAAGATACATCACTGTCCGAATCGCCATCCGTAAGAATACGAATGAGCCTTTTTTAGTCAAGTGACAACTCTTTGGAGCGTAAACAAAGAAAGCTTCAGTCTTTCACCAGGGCTTCCTGCAGAGGTAGCACTTCTCCAGCTGCACCTCCTCCTGCCCAGTTACTCCTCCACCCTTTAACCCATTTCGCCTCCGGAGTGCACAGTTCCATTTTCATAACTCATGCCTGAAATGTCGGTAGCGTGCCTTTGGCCGGATGATTTATGACCCCGGGGGAGAAAGCTTTGGAGCTCCGAACTCTGAGTTCTGAGTTCCGTCGGGTTAATAGAATTTACTTGAACCCAATATGCCAGGGCCTGGAAAGCACAAACGGCGACCAGAATGCCGCCATTACTGGGGCATCCATCCACTTCCATTTTATTCGATTGAGCCACGCCATGGCCGTCTGGCAGGGATTGGGCAACTGCTCGGGGTTGGATCGACCTCGTGGGAGTGGAGTGACGGCGGGTTTCACCCCCGATGTTGGTTTTGATGTGGCTATAATTAAAACTAAGGCGCACGCCTTTGTTGGCACGCCGGGCGTTTAATTTCCAAAGAGTTCTTCCCCTTATCGAAAATGGAAAAATACAACAAAAAAGCCCCGGCCTGAAATAATATTATTATGACAAAACAAGTGAAGAAAATTGTACAATATAGTATAAATTAAATTCCGTAGAGTCACTCCAGCCACTGATCGGCGATACTGTCAACTGGCCAAGAACACTTATTGCCAGATAACTTTTTTGGCTTTGTTTTTGGAATTGTTTGCCTTTTTTTTGCCTTGAGAATTTTTTTTATTTGATTCGTTTTCTATTTTTTCCATTTTTTTTTTCTACTTTGGTCTTCCGTTGGCGCAGCACTTGAAATTGCACGGCCGTTGGACAAGTTGAAGGGTGTGCGATTCCTTCCCGCGATATGACCGCAGCTCCAACGACTGTCCAATGACAGTGGTCAGTGAGGAGGCCTCTGTCTCTGGTCTGCCGCCCCTAAGTCTTCCGTCTTAGGGCCGTAAATTCTCCGGCAAAGCGGCCAAAGCTAGGCGGCGGCGGTACCATCAATTAGGGTATTAATTGCCCGGCACTTCCAGGCCAAAGCCTCCTGTATGAGTCAGAGTGTTCAGTAAACAGATAAAAAGCAGTTAAATCTTATATTTACCGATTTCTTTAATTTTTTTTCATATAATTAAATGGAAAGTATTATATGGGTAATTCTCTAATGTCGAACACAACATTCGTATGCATTTCAACTGAAAAAAAGACATGTATCTAGAGTCTAAACTGTTTTTTTATTGTTAAAAAAGTAAATCTTGGTAATTCTAGTATTTATTTTTGTTTCACTTAAAAATATTTGGTAGTTTCTTTGAAAATTAAATTTGAACCACTGTCGCATGCGACATTTTCTTCCATCAAACTTTTTATGTTGTTTTTGTACTTTTGAAATAATTAAACATAAATTGGATGTATGAATTATAAATTAAACGTATATGCAACATATATGAATTATGAATTACATATGAATGAACATTAATTTGAACATTAATTTAGAGCTAAACAAAAACGATGTTGAAAATATAGTTTCATGCTTCATGCAACAAATAAGTATTGTTTAGCTCAATGTCGCACGCGACAATCAATGAAACTGATAATCTGATAAGAAATTCTCAATAACTAGCAATCGCATCGTTTGGTTATAAGCCGATATTAAAAATAGTGAATATCAATGCATTTGAACTCTCTTTACGAAATATATTGAAAACAAATCGTTTAAATTATTTCAAATTTTTCCCTCTAAAAATATCTGAAAAAAGCATACTTTTATTGAATTTGAATTTTTGCTTGTGGTTGACCTTTTTGGAGAATAACCTATATATACCCATATATATTTTGAAACTTATAGAAACTAACTACCATTTATAGATACTTCTAACTTGTGCTCAACATTAATGAGATCAAAGATGGAAACCTATAAAATATATAATCTTTCAACCATAGATCTCTAGACCATAGACCATTACCAAAGTTATTTAATTATTCCAATAGAAAAACTTTCCATAGAAGGACTAGTTAGTTGAAGTTAAGAAACTAAGCTGAACAGATCTTTAAAATGTATAATTTTGGCTCTTTCTGAAATAGTTTAAAGCCTATCCTAACATAAAAAATCTCATAAATTTTAATCCGGATTTAATATTCATTCAAGTGTGTTTCAAAGGCCAACAAAGTCGAGTCCTACTCTCGAATTAATCTCTTGTAATGTTGAAGTCGTGTAGCGCCATTTGTAAAGCGACTCGGGGCCTGTCACATTCGGCGTTGGAATCTTTTTTTTGGGGGGAGTGCTAGTAGGGGCGAGGGCTGTCAGCTTTTTGAGTGATTAATCACTGCAAAGATATTTTGCGACACTCCACAGCAGCTACTTGCAACCGGGGCAGGCAGGCTATTAGATACTTTTGTCTGACGGTTTTGCTCTTAAGATTCGCCCATGATTAATGCCCCACATGAGTTGCAACAATTAAAATAATCGCGCCAAACCGATTCAACCCATTCATGGCCGGGGATCTGGGGGGAAAAAGTGCTGGTAATTGTGGCATTAAAAGCAACTCTACTGGGATCTTTATATCTCCCTCCCAGTTGAGTCGGTTGTGCATTTTAATGGACGTCATATATCTGCTTGCTTTATGACTTTAACTATAAACAATTTATGATTTGTTTGGCCGAGCTGTGCCAGTTTGGTTGGCTGATTTGCTTCAAGATGTCAGCTATCCATTGGAGGGAAAGTGGCAAACAATAATACAACATTTTGTTTACAGCAGTATGGGAAGTTGGATTGGTCCTGAAGTTCATAGCTTATATATAGTTTAAATTATAGTTAACGTTTCTAGATATCCCCTTGTCAGATCTCTGATCAGGCTTTCCACTTTGCACTCGTAAAATCGCAAACTTCAATCTTTGTCTGGCGTGTGACATTTCAGAGGTTTTGCAATTTATATGCCCCGGCACCTGATCCTCGACCACGTGTGTTTGTTGAGCTGCCTGGCTTCGATTTGAGTATTGAGTGTAGTTCGGCCCCCAACTCCCCCTGCCGGCCCCCCACATTTTCATTAGTTACAACACTCGAGAGGCGATTGTGAAGTGGGAAAGTGGAGCACAGCTACAGAGTATTGGAGCCGTCAGAGCGGCCCACATTCGAGGAGGAGGCGGACTGTGTGTGTACCCGAGTGTGGGGTCATATAAAGCTTCAGACGGCGACAGGTCTTCCGTTCTGACGGGACAGGGGGGAAGGAGACCAATGGAATCCATGTCCAATCCAGAGCCATCGCTGACTAGCGTTGGCAACGTTTATTAGTTTGCCAGAAAAGTGTTTTATGAGCGCAATTAGAAAATGCGCTAGACTAAATTGCACAATTGACAAATAGCTAGCTAGTGGAGTGGGTATGGGCTTTGGGGTGTGGAGTGTGGAGTGCTCGGAGGGGAACCTTATGCCGGCTCTTCGTTACCCTACGAAGCGAAGCACGGAGGCTCAATTTGTATCTCACGGATACTTATCGCAGGCCAGGCAGCACCACCACACACAGGTAAACCTTATCGCCCTCGAACCGAGGTGTTGCGATAAGATAACCAATACGCGTCTGGGCGATACAGACACGGATACAGAATAAATCATAACGCAGGGCACACGGACACAGCCGTACACCCACACAGGTGTGAGTCCGCCCAACCGCAGCGGCGCCGTGTGCTCCGCCAAATGCATATGTGTGGGTAGGAGCTAATTGGGCGGCAAACGCGCGGCAGGCACCGCAATGCCGCAATGTTCCCGTCGTCGTTGTTGTCATCGCCAGTGAGGAGGTGCTCAGCCAGCCAGCCAGCCCGGGCCAGCCATCCAGAGCCGAGTTGGTCTCGAAAAAAAAATAGCATTTCGTATCATCACTTACCGCTAAAGGTTGCGCGCTCGAGAATCGCTCCACGGATGGCATAAAAAAATTACCCTTCCCATTCCCTAAATAAAAGACAAAAATTTTGCCAAATCAAAAAAAATTGGTAATTTGCGCGCCAATTGATAAAAAATAAGTGCATGTGATAATATTTCGAAAAAAATAACAAGCCTAGGAAAAGAAACCAAAACACAACAGAACAGAAGTCTAGTGATAAAAACCCAATCTAAGATAAAACGTTGAAGAAGCCCATTTTAAAGAAAAGCTCTATTGATGGTCTGCAAAACTATCACAACGAATGTCAAAATGCAGATGAAGGTGGGTACAGGAACAATAAATTAAAAATCATTTTAAAAGTAAGAAAAAGTGAAACTAAAAAATATGAATTCTTACTTTGAAGTATGGACCACCATTTTTTGTCATAAAAATAAATTTTTCTTATAATTATTATTTCATAAAATGCCCACAAAGTCAATACAACTTTGGAATGTCATAAAGCCAATAAAAATTAAGTCACTAAAATCAAACTATTTTAAACATATTTAAATACCTTTTAAGAGGCTCAATTTACGAGATCTATATAAGCCTATCTATCATTTCAACTTTGTTTTAAAGACAAGATCATAAAAAGACTTTAACGTTTTCTCACACAAGTTCATTAAGCTAAATAGACAAGCCATAGTGGGCCATAAAAGCCAGACCCTTAAAGTTTATAGATCAGCCGCAAAGCACTAATATGTAATAATTTATTAATTAGAGCCGAAGAAAGGATATGAATCGTCAAGGAGATAAGACAAATTGATTTATAAGGCAGTGAGTCATCGGGATGCAGCAGCAAAACTGCGACACTTATTTTTTTGTCCGCTCCAAAAAATAAACCCAGACGAAACCATTAAGAAAACGAGAACCAAAAACGAAACGAGCCAACAAAAAAAAAACAGAAAAGCAAGTTAAATGTGGAAAGATGGCTAATCTTTATGAGGCCAAAATTGAATTCAGCTGCGATCGGAGGTGGCGTCAAAATACCTTTGACAGAGAAAGGAAAAAAATAAAATTTGAAACACGCTAGCCGACGTCGGCTCAGTTGCTTTTCATGAATGAAAAAAAAGGACTATTTTTTGGTCGGGCCTTGCCTAACGCCAGCGCGGATAATGTGAAATTTATGTCAATCTTATCACCTCGCTCTGGTCCTGTCTCGAGCGTATCCTTAGGGGATGGAGTTATGGTCCTTATGAATGAAGCCAACCCTTGGCCGTTTGGGGGTTACTTTTCACCAGCCCGGAAGTGGCACTCGAACCACTGGCCAATGGCAAGCGAGTCCGTTAACAGTTGCCCGATGGCGGCATCGATAGTTGCAGTTCCAGTTGCAGATACTTTTATTAGACACGCGTCGCCAGTTGACAGTTGATGGCCGATATGGCGGGGAAAAGGGCTCTCCGGAGTCCCGGCCGGACAAAGGTTCGGATTGATGGCCCTTTAATAGAGCTGTTAATGCAGCTGGCAAATGGCTTATCTGACTTTCATTAGGCAACTGCACTGGACTTTAATTAATCGAGGGATCTTCTAACAATGTGTGGATAGATAGACCGGCGGCTACACTTTTTTCCATTTTCAAAGGCTTCTTAGAGGCGAGGAAAAAATTATCTCTCTGATGATATTTCTAAAGTTTAGAGCCTAAATGTTTCTTTTAAAAGCTCAGTTCATGGCGTTTTGTTTAAAGAAAACTATAAAAATATTTATTCATTCATTCATCATGATTTTTAGTATTTCAAATATAACGACTATCTTATTATTATTTGGTTTAAAGTTAAAGTTTTATATTTCATACATACATACTCCTCGATTCATTTAAGATGATATTTTACTTTAGTGAAAGTTATTAGGGATTAATATCGTAAAAAACCCGTTGAGTAAATATCAGTCTAGTTTATTATAAAAGATATTTTTAGATATATCTATCTGCAAATAGCAAATTCAATATGAAACATTTTGAAACTGATATTTAAGATCTTAAAGAACATAAACAGACACACTAAAGGATGCAAAGTGAACAGAAATCCTTTTCTATTTAGTGTTTTTATAAATAATAAAATTATATTGTATACAAACATTTTTGTATTAATTTTTACATTTTCATATTTATTCAAAGAACATATAGTTTGCTTTTTTCAATCTATTTGGGATATTAATTAGTGGATAGTTTTTCAAACAGTAGATAGACTTTGGTTTTGTATTCTATATAGAATCTCTACTTCGGAATTAAAATTTAAATTTCTTAAAAAAATATACATATTTATTTAGTAATTTGGTTAGTAATACATTTCAGAATCATTTCCTAAGATCTTGTCTAGAAAGCTATGTTTAAAACATAGCATCTGTATGATTTTAGTAAAATATTACGAAAATCTCTAACGTAGTATGTAATATAAATATATCTAATATATTGCAACTAACAAAGGTCAGTTAATTGAGGTTTTTAAATAGAAGTGCCTTTAAGATTTGCTCAACTTCAAAACGGAGCTCAACGAAAGCGAAACGAGGTGCGATTATATAGCCAATATCTTTTGTTTATATAGATAAAGTACAGGTACTGTGGGTGTGACTGAGCAGATTTCATTCATAAGTTTACCACCGCACCCTTTTCCCCCCTCTCTCCCATAACTCCGTTCCACGCAATGGGTCTTGACTAAGCCCGGTCGGGGCAAATAGCACATGCCACTCTCAAATGACAAACACAGCCCGACCACCTTGCTCAACTTATTGTAATTCTTGAATGTATCTGTCCCAATTGATGACGTAGCCTGGGGGAGATTGGGCACCCTGGGGTACTCCAACCATGACCTCTCAGAATCGCTCCCAGCAGAAACAGAAACAGAAACAGCAGCAGCAGCAACTGATTATGTACATTGATAGCGTCCGGATAAGATATTGTCCGTATCGTTCGGCCGTAGTATCTTAACTTTTCGCAGCCCGTACATGGGCAGAAGCATGGGCACGTGCATATGGCATATGGGATACCTATCGGGTGTTATAGTACTACTATATACACATACTCAAAAGTCGGGGTTTATCTGCAGTTGCTCGGCCGATTGTCAAAGTGACGTTTTTTGCACCAAATTATCTCCGGGGATTCCTCGAACTTTGCCTCGAAACAAGACGCGGAAGTGTATTTGTGGATTCTTTAGAACTCCAACTTCCTTCGTCATAGTTCTGTACATTGGACTGTACTGTGCTCAACTAAGGTAATTTTTTATTTTAACGACTTGTCAACTCATCCACGAGGCGCCATGAATCACATTCTGCCTTAGATCGTAACCACTTGCCATATATAAAATATCAATCATTTTGGGCAGGTCACCTAAAAAGTTCCACGTAAAATGAATCAATAATGAAAAATCAGAGGGTAAATAATTACTTAAAAGAATGAAAGTTCATTGTGACGAAATTAATGTTTTTCTTTTTCGATGAGTGTAGTATTATTCACAAACAATATATATTTTTATTTCCATAATTGGTATTGTTTAATAAGTTTGTGATTTAAGCAGTTTTGTGGTTTGTAAACTTCGAGTGCTATACAAAAAAAAATAATGACTGACGAATGGGAATGTTAAATATTCGTCACGATTGAAATTATGAATTGTTAAAGAAATTCCTACCCATTTCTTTCAAATTCTCAGACTTTAATTTAAGATTTGTACAGTTTTGAACTAAATATAATGTATAATTAAACATTTTAAATAGTAAATATTACAAATATTTTTCCTAACTATTCGACTGGATTTCCCCCCAATATTTTTGAATGAGACATTATGGACTTGTATGCTTATAGTTATGGTGAAACCCCATGCTAAAGCCTTCGTCTTATATGACACTTGTCAAGAGCCGTGCCTGGGCATGGGCCTGGGCAGGTGAATCAGGTGACAGCGACGATCAAATGTGTTGACACAAGTCGACGAGGATGGGGCCCGACCATGGTGGAAGTGCCGCCCCCAACGTAATGAGGTCATAAACTGAAATCGAATGACGTGCGGCTGGGAAAACAGAACTACATTTTATGGCCAGATTTTATTTCCGCCAAAAGGCAAAAAAAAAAACAAGTAACGAACAAAAATACACAGAAATGAAAACGAAACCAAAGAGACCTCATAGCTCAGTTTAGGGTTCTGTTGGCAAACATTTCTTTCTCGGCCGGAATAAAAGTGAAAAATGTGTCCGACATTGTTGACACTGAGATCGCCGACAGATGGGAGATTTGGTATTAAAATGAAAGGAGAAACAGCCGGCGGGGGGGGCAGGCGGTCTTCAAGCCCGTCTCCGTTTGTGGTACTTTACGGTTGTAGGCGACAAATTGAGCTGTGAGTCGAGAGCGGGCGGTGCCGCTTTGATGTCCCCTCTGACTCTGACTTGGGCTCGTTCTCGGGCTTGTTGTTGACTTTTTTGTGGCGGAAATCGAGGCGGCCAGTTCGCACTCTGTTGGCCGGAACTGGAGCCACACTTTTGAGGCAAGCGCCTCAATGCCGAAAGCGAAGCACTCATCACTTGTCGCTTGCTCATTGCAGATGGAAACGCAGACACCGCAGCAGCAGCAGCAACAGCAGCAGCAGCAGCAGCAGCAATTGCAACAGCTTCAATTGCTGGACAAGATCAAGCTGGAGAACAGCAACGGTGCCGAGCAGCTAACAGCACAGTCATCCGGTTCCCTGGAGGAGCAACAGGAGCAGCAGCAACCTGCAACATCTGTCGGAGTGGTGGTCCAAGCAAGCCAGGCAGGAGTCAGCGAATCGGAGGAGCAGTACGTGGTGGTGCCACGCATCCAAAGACGGATTCTAACCACCGCAGGGACACTGTAAGTCTCCTTGAATTCTCCTTAAATATTTTAGTATTCATTTTAATAACGTTTCTTAGGGAAGTAAACGAATCCCGCGAAGGAGAGCTGACCAACGCGAGCAACGCCAGCTCTGGATCGGCTCCAGAGAGCCACATCGAGTACCAGCGCTCCTCGCACCACTCCCCGGGCGGAGCCACCCACTACGTCCAGATGGCGCCACGGAATTCCGAGGTGTCCGACCAGGGGCCTACTCCCGGTGGACCACCGCCGGGCACTTTATACGCCTATCCCTCGGGACAGATTCTGTGTAATGGCGAGGACGTGACGGCCATAAAAATCGAGACAATTGAGAAGGGCGAGGTGCCTGGCGAGTCGCAGCTCCAGCAACACCAGCAGCAGCAACAGCAGTGTCCCACCCCCAATGGCGGCAGCTATGGTGATTCCATAGTGATGAGCAGCGAGGCGGAAGCACTGCAGCATCACCACCACCAGCAACAGCAGCAGCAGCAGCAGCAACACCAGCAACAACACCAGGCGGCAGCAGCAGCAGCGGCGGCGGCGGCAGCCGTCCATATTGCAACAAGCTCCCATGGCGGAACCGTGCGATTCGTAACCGATGACGGACGCTTCGCCACCGCCGGGCCGGAGACCTCCAGTTCGAGCCTCTACTACGATGCGCCGGTGGTCGATGGCAGTGTCCATGCCAACGAGTCCAAGACGTACGCGGACCTGGGCAACGCCTACGCCCCCTTCCCGCCCAGCTCCAGTTTCAGCAGCAACAGCTACGCGGCCACCTTGCCGCAGACGAACACCATCTACAGCGTGCCCACCACCGGCCAGTTCCTGGCCAAGTCCGAGTCGGGTCTGAATTCGCTGCGCCAGGCGGGTCCGGCAGCCTTCCAGACGATATCCTTCCCCGACGGCGGCAACACCATCGAGACCCTGTGGACATCGGCCGCCCCGCCCGAGTACCAGAATGTGTCCTTCGTGAGTGTTTCATTTTGAAGAGTTATAGTTGCTTTCTAACACATTCTGTCCATCCATCCAGACCAATTTTCATCCCCAGGTCATTGATGAGTACCCGTCCGGGAACATGACCACCACCCACTGGTCGCCCGCCGGCAGCATTGGCCAGTACGATCCCAGTCTGGTTGCGGGATCGGCCACTGGATCGCCGAACCACGAGCTGAAGTGCGAGAACTGCCACTCGCTGTACGTGCGGAAGGGCAGCGAATACTTCTGCCCCAGCTGCACGAACTTCATGCGGCTCCCTGCCCGGATACCCCAAAGGCAAGCCAAGCCGAAGCAGGCCGCCGCTCCCAATAATCGCCGGAACGGAGTTACCTGCGCCAACTGCCAGACCAACTCCACGACGCTCTGGAGACGCAACAACGAGGGCAATCCTGTGTGTAACGCCTGCGGACTGTACTTCAAGCTGCACAACATGAACCGACCCCTCTCCATGAAGAAGGAGGGCATCCAGAAGCGGAAACGCAAGCCCAAGAACAATGGAGGCGCCCCCATGCACCGTGCTCCACTGCCCAGTGAGTTTTACTTATCATTACACTGAGAAAAAAAGCTAATAGTTTCCCCACAATCTCATTGCATTTCTAGGCATGCCGCAAGGAGTCAACCTGATGACGAACAGTCCCCTGTATCCCTCCCAGGTGCCGGTGAGCATGCTGCAGAATAGCCAGCAGAATGCCAGTCCGGAGTTGCACGACATGTCGACGACGGGAACGGCGGGTGGGCAGCGTGTGGTGACCATTTCCTCGGCTCCGCCCACCTCCGATGGAACGCTGAACATGTCCGCCCGTCACCATGTGACCGGGGAGAGCCACTCGCCGTACAGCCAGCAGTCGACGCCGGCCCAGAGTCAGTCCCCCCATCTGCCCAGTCCAGTGACAATAAACCGCCAGATAAACCAGCCGTAAGTTTTTAAGATTACCCAAAAATGATGAGTCTTAAACTTAATATAATTTATATTTTAAGAAGAGTTCCTGCCATTGAGAGCGGTCGCAGCTCCAACAGCGAGCTCACCCCCAGTGTAATCACGCGAACTGGTCTTCCCGAGCGGTCATCGAATAACTAAGCTAGCCCCGAAGAAGAATGCAAACTAATCTAAGCTTAAACCAACCAAAATGTCAAGATTGCCAAAATATTTATTTAAGCTGTAGTCCGTAAGCCATGTCCCAGTTGGAGGATGCTGACTTGAAAAGTTTCCAGGACCAGAAGAGTTCCAGGTCCCGACATTAAACTCGTCTTCCTCCCCCACCACCTGTAGTCAGCAAATATAGTTTGATTTGTGCCAACCACTTAGAATCGCTTCGATTTCAAGTACTTTAGAGGTAGTTTAGCTAAAAAAAAAAAAAGAAAACACCGAGCCCATAAAGAGGCCTACGATTTTGTACGTTTAAGCGTCTTTTTTTTAGATTCTACAAAATAAATAAGTTGTAAACGCAAACACACACTCGCCGGACTTTGATGACTCTACCGGAGGGGACCTCGTTATATTTCATTGTCAACAATTTGGCAGCCAGCCAAATTGATCCAAATTAATTTTAATGACCTCCACCCAGGCCACAGACCACAGACCAAGAGATCGCTGCCAGACCGAAGGATACCTATACCACACCATAAAATCTTAACAGGTCGCAACGGATCGGAGCAACCTCCCCGGATTGCAGGCAGTGTCTAAATAGCGATTTGGTGTCATCGCTTAAAAGCCTGTCCGACGCACAGTAACGCCACCGCCTGGAGCCGCCTCCTTTGATCTCCCGATGGTATGGCAAAAATGCTTCCCAAAGCCCGAAGATGGAGTCTCTGTTTTAAGTTTATAAAGGGGGTAATCATGTTTGACGGATAGAAATTAATCAAATTTATTTATTAAATACAAACTTTCATTCTATATCTGTAGTTATTAAAATGTTTTACTTTAAAGGTTTGTATTTATATAAAATTAAAAATATTTTTAGAAGAAATTATTTACCCACTTTAACGATATAGCTTCAAAATATTTTAACTCTTAGAGTTCATAAGAAACAAAAGTTTAGAAATGGATAATTTTTGTATGTAATTATTTATCAAATAAAAAATTTCGTAAATCAAATTTGCATTTAAGAGACCTTTGTGAGTTGAGTTCCCCCCTTAAACCGTAGGAGGCGCAAGCTCGGTACAATATTAACGCCTTGAGCTCGGGACTCTTGGCCGCTCTGCGCTCTGGGGACTTGGCCCTGTTTTTCCTTTGTCTGAGCCTTTTGCCTCTTTTTGTTTTTGGCGTACGCTCGATCAATTAGGCAAACTTGTTTTACGACCGCTTTTATTAGCGTCCGCTCTGGCCGGCGCTCCACGCAACCGGAGCTGAGTCCGAGTCGGGCCGAGAGTCCAGACTCCAGACCCACTCGGGCTTTTGGGGACTGGAGACGGCCGACTGGAGACTGGGCAAGTGGGAATGAGTAATGAGACGGCGGACCCAGCACCCGGCAGCTATGGAATGTGTTGGAAAAAATTATGTGCAGCGTCAAGTTGTGCAAGTGGAATGGATTGGGTCATCGAGTGGAATGGAATAGCATTTGTTAGGCAAGAGGTAGTCTATTTTTTAGATATTATAATTTATAAATATATTTTATAATCAATTTATAAATTTATAAGTAATGGTTAATGGTTGAACCATAAATCAAACAGAAAACTAAATAAATAGAATATATTTTAGGCTAGTCTTTTTAAATTATAGTTTTAGTATTTTATAATTATTAAATTCCGTACAAAGCTATCTATAATACTTCAAGATCTCCATTAGGCGAAGCTAATGTCCCGATAAACAGACATCATACCTGGTTTGAAAAAAGGACCTCATTTCTTTTAATCACAGGATTAAAATAGGTTTCCAATTAGCCCCGCCAGCCCCATAAAGTATATCGGACTCGCAATTGTATTTATGCTTTAGGAACACTCCAGTCCACTAATTGCTGCCGCACCTGTGGCACATCCTCTGCAGCCGCGAATTAAAACATTTGCCAACCCGTTTTATGTTTCCAATTGCCGCCGGAGGAGGAACTGGAACTGGAGGGTGGCGGAGAGCAGGGGCCTAGGTGCAACGCCAGGGAGGCGAGACCGTAAAATAATAATTCAATGTGACAGGCAACAAGATACGACAGCGGGCGCCATTTTTCAGATGCCACCCCGCACCTTCGCCGATCTGCCGAGCTCCGGCAAGTGGCACACTTGCAACTCGCAATACTCTGACATTATAGCTGGGAATTATGACAGACGTACGGAGCGGCGAACGTCGGAAAGTGATCCGCTAATCTCCGGAGGCTTGCATGCATTTGAATTTCTATTAAGCTAATTGCACTTGGACGAGGCGAATGCGCATTTGCTCATGTTTTAGAACGCTGCCTCAGATACAGCGATTGTCTCCAGATATGATTCGGGAGTGGATAGGTTCTTGGGGCAGGGTCAGCCGGTGCGAGGGCATAAAAGCCAACATAAAGTTGAAACTGTCAACGCTGGCTTCGGGCCGGAGCACTCCCCGTTTGCATTTAATTAGCCAGCCAAATGACCACCTAGTAGGGCGGCCTCTTGAACCCGCGCCCTCTGGAATCCGACCAAACTCGTACTTTATTTACAAAAAAAAAAAACTGAACCGGGTTCGAGGCGCCACTTAGCCAACTTCAAAGTGCAGAGTGCCGACTGGAGTGTGTGCATCTTCGCCGGGGTCTCCGGACCGGGACTGGCCTGCTGGCCGGCAAGCTACCATCATCTTCATGGCTGGCACTACAAATCGACAAACGACACGAAAATGCGCTTTAACAACGCGCAGTTAAAATAGATAAAAGCCGATAGTCGGACGCCGCCAGCCGCTGCAAGTCCCCTCGAAAGAGGATTGTGGCCTGGGGGGCGGGGTGAGGGGATCGTGGCTAAGGGTATCATTTGTTTTAGTTAAAGCTTCCCCGATCTAATACTGGCTGAATAAAATATACTATCTATTTATGGGTAACTTATTATTTAAACTTTCCAAACACTCCAATATTAATGGGTACTTCAAAGTGGATAAGATATCTGAGAAATGGGAAATAGATTACAGTTTTTAATTGGTTTATTTTAATTAAATATCGATTGAAGAGTTGTATAGTATTTAATTGAATTAAATAAACTATCCACCCACAATGTCCACCCATTTAAAGCTATCCATTATTATCATCCATAACCAACAGAACCAACCCTCCAGAATCTCTTCCCTCTTTCTCGAAAAGACACTCCTCCAGAGATTCTATGACGTCACAAATCCAACCTCAACAGCAGCAATATCATTCCGATCCGAGTTCTAGGAAAAAATATCAAAATTCCAAGAATTCACACGAAAGACAAAATGCGATTGCTTTGGAAGAGCCGCAGAAGGCAAAAGATTGGGACTCAGTCTGGATACGGGTTTGTCAGGGCAGGGCAGGGGTATTATGAGATTCAGATGGCTTTCGGTTCGGGAATGGGAATTGGTATTGGAATGGGTATGGGTATAGGGGATATGGGTTAAGGTATTCCCTTGTCTTTCGACTCTTATCACAATTCACGCGCGTCTCGTTCCATTTCAGTTTTTGGCTTGGACCCGAAATCACATTATCTGGGCTCTGGGTTCTGCGTTCTCCGTTCCGAGATGGCGACGTAGCTAATGGATATGCCGCATATGGTATAACATATCACAGATGACGATGATGATGATGGGTCTCTTCTTCTCTTTCTGTTGCACTATCTGTGCTGTCTCTTTCGGTGCAGACGCCGGTGCCAGTGCCATTGCCGGTGTCTTGGAGGAAGATTGAAGATGCGGCGCTTATCGAGGAGAAAAGCAGAGAAGGCAAAAGATGCGACTCGAAAAGAGTTCAGCTGGCCTGGCCGGCTTGCTGGCTGGGAGGAGTTCCAGTTCCAGTTTGAATCCCAGTCCCAGTCCTCCGCATATTTGTGTTATCGTTCTGCCCCCGTGCTGCACCCCCGTGGGCATTTGCATCACGGAATGCAACACAAGAAGTAAGGGCTCTCTCGGCGCAGAAATGTGGCGCCAAAGGAAGCGTTGAAAATGGTACTTGATCTTGATCGCGATGAGGCGACCGAACCGAAGAGGACCGTTCCGCTGACTGTAATTTAGACGGCGCCTCGATCCTTGTTTCACACTAATGCACTTGCAGCTTTTAAATGTCACCTGGGCCAGGGCACTCCTCCCCCCCCTCCACTCTGTGATCTTGTAATCCCCTCTGGGGACCTGTGACTCGCTCGTGTGTATTCAATTGGAATAATTAGTGATATCAGTTGGGATTTGTTCAGGGTTTGCATTTCAGTAAATCCTACACAAGGAAGGACAAATCTTGATGATTACTTTGTTTTTGAAAAGCCATTAAAACCAATCTTAATAGAAAGCATATTACACTCTAAGAACCCAATAAAGTCATCATTTTGTTTACCATTTCTGAGGCGTCATGGTATTCAGTCCAGTGGCGATAATTTTTACGACCATCTGGCGACTTGACAACTTCGTCGGCAGGCGCCACCACACTCCTCTCCATATTGGCCATAACAATTACAATGTATGACACCCACTTATGGCCAAGCATCCCTCATATGGGGACCGAGAGGAGAGCATCTATGACTGGCATCCTCTTCAATTAAGTGTCTGCGAAAAACTTGCTGGCTTTTCATTAGTTTATCGAACGGTCGCGGCACTGGGGAAATATTTCAAATGTTGCCACAACCAGTTGCAATTAAGGGTTCTGTTCGTGGTTGGCGCCGCTTTCGCGAACCCTTTTTTAACGTGAGAAAATTCCGCACTGATTTCTACATACATATGGGCAAAATGTCTCGTTATCGAGCGCCAGCATACCTGAACAAAAATGTATGTGCGTATTCTCGAGATAGTGCCGAGGCACTGCAAAGAGCGTAAATGTCAAAATGCCAAAATTAATTGCAATGGCAGTGCCACGGATAAGGCACCAGAAAGCCGATCCGGCCATGCTGCCAGCTCCGGGAGCCAAGCCACTGCCCACTTTTGGGGCGCCACAAAGAGGAGGGTTTTGGGTAGAGGTAAAGGGCGGGATCAAAAAGGGGGTTATTTGATAGTACTTCCTAGTTCCTTTTACTCTACATATCCTCTACTCTATACAGATAGTTCTCTTCATTAAAAAATAATTCTAATTAATAATTCAAGTAATTTTATGACTTTATAATAATTAATTTTTAAACTTTACTTTTTAATGTTTTAAGTTTTAAGATATGAAATGGCACAAGGAACAAAATTCCTATTGTAGAAACAAAAAAGCCCTTTTGAGACGCCTCTGTCCTGGGACTTCAGTTCCTTCGTGGCCACCATTACAAATTCTACCACTTTTGACCCTGCTGCCGACCAACAACCTCTGCTTGCCACACCTCAGAACTCGGAGCCACAATCAAAACCAGACCGAGGGCCATCATGTCTTAAGACCGAGGAGAGACCTATCGTGCCGGAAAATCAGCAGGACGCCGTGGCAGCCCCGCCGAGAAGTCGAGAAACTTGCAACGGAAACCCGTTCCGGGTGCCCCACAGTGCTGGTCCCCATTTTGAGGTGGAGTCAGCAATGTGGCACCAGCGTTTTCATTGGTCAACTGCACTGCCAACACACACACACGAGGTTGGATGTGTTACCTGACCACCACCCGCCTCCCAGCCTACAGGTCTGGCTTTCATTAAAGCTTCGCATAAATTTTGTTGCATGTTTGCGGAGCTTTATGTCCGTGCGGCGCGAGTTCGTCCGGGTATCGCGGACTACACGCACTTCAGTCTCAATTCATTTGCAGCTCTATTACCCCCTTTTTGTCCAAAGTGCCCCCCTTCTAGAGGTAGACGCATTTCGTGCCTATGTCTGGGAGCTTTTTTTTATGATTTGGCCTGCTCGTATTTTGGCAGTTCCTATAAATAATTGAACTTTATCGCTCCGGGGCCCGCGTGCCATTTAATAAATTTAATTTGTGGTAATTGAACATTTGCCAGTGGCACACACGAATGGTAGGTGACGAATTTATCAAGTTGTCTCTATGCCCAAAATTGCAATTAAAATCGGCCATTTTTCAGACATGACAAGTGACTAATATTTCTGGAATTGTTTTGGGTTCGTTCCGTAATCAGAGCACATTCTCGTGCTATGCAGAATATCCCCTTTATTTTTGATATTTGTGTCACTTTTTCTTTATTTTCAGCAACTTATTTTTAAGAAATTAATCTTAAAAACAAAGCTAGCTTAGGGAGACCCTGAATTTTGAATACCCTTGCTGTCAAATGGATTCTATTTTTAAGAATATAGAAATTTAATTATTTTTAAAAAGTTACCACCTACAGAATCACTTCCGATTATTCATTTATGTTATACGGCAGCTTCTCAAAAAATGGATCCTAAAATCTAAATAACCTCATAAAGGGTATAAAAATATTGAAGAAGACTCATCGTTCTTCGTCATTCTCTTTTTTGGAAATTTTCAAAAGATAACGCTTATGATATAAAAAAACTATATTTTTTGGCGTATAAAATTCAACCCAAAATAATATATACATATTTTTATGAAACGATATTTGAAATTTAAATTTAAAAAAAAATTTTTTTATCAAAATAACCATTTAATGAGCAGTCAAATATTTATGGTTTGTTTAATTGCAAACTGTAAGGATTTTGAAAATTTACTGGCCATATAAATGATATTCTTAATTGCAATTTAGAGCAAAACGTGCTGCAAAAAAAATGTTAATTAAAAGTGCTTAAATTTTCATTAAGCGCTTTTTGATCGCGACTAAAATTTATGCACCAAGCCCAGAAAACAGTGATTACTTATCTCCATTATGACAGATGAATGGCACAACTAATTTGTAAATCAAAAGGAATTTGTTATTCTCACCTCTTGGGTTCATACCGATTGAGTGCAGTATACTATACTATACATATGTAAATGGAATCAACTTAATGAAGACATTATCAGATAAATAAATCACAAGTAGGCGTTAAACTTATAAATTGCAAGCGATTGTAAATACGTAAGATTTCAATGAATTGCTAGCCAGGGAGAAGAGTTATGAAGGTGCCAATTAAAGTGCACATAAAATGCAAAAATAATAAAAAGCAAATCCCATGGTTTATGGCTCTCATATTCGAAGAGTATGTTTATAATTAATTTGTTTTATTAGCGCACATTATTGGGCTTTAAATGGCGCAGGGGAGACGTTGCGCATACGCCCCGATAGCCAGGGCAAGTGGGCTGTCCCCAGAGGGTCCCTCTGTTCCACTCTCTCTCACACACTACTCGAATATCTAAACAGCAAATCAAGCAAACTGTAATATGGCCACAATTCGATTAAAAACGCGAACGAGAAAGCAAGATAGCACGAGACTGATATGGAGGAAAAGAGCGAGCACGCTGCCAAGGCAACACCCACTTTCAAAGCCATATCGTGGGTATGAGTGTGTGTGTGTGTCAAAGCGAAACCCGTTTGTTTGCTCGCGGGAGAGCCACATAAGACAGGCAGTCAGTCGCTCTCCAACCGGAAACAAAAACAAACGTTGCCACGCTCCCTCCATCTTTATCCCTAGTCGCGTTTGTGTGTGTGTGTTTGGTGTTTCCCCATTCCAATCAGAACACATACAAGGAGTACGAGTGGGACTCGAAATTCCTTGCCTTCAGTTGGACTCCGACCGCTTGAGAGCGATACGCCGCGAAACGCACCAGACGTAGTGACTGGAATCGCGAATTGCCGTCGCCAAAACCTAAAACGATCAATAATTCAAGTCTCTAAACTGGAAAGCTAATAGTTTTAATAGCCAGTATTTTGATTAATTGGCCGGACAACCAAACGGGTCTCGCGACCAAACTCGTATCAATTTTTGGCATCCATTCTTCTACAAAGTGCGAGTGTCTGAAAACCAGTGAGTGCTGTGAGTTCAGTTCGCCTGAAACCATATCTGTATCTGTATCTGCATCTTTGTCTGTGAAGTGCCTGTGATTTGTGGCATCGACACAGCCATTCAAAATCAAATCAAGAGAAACAAAAACCTCACAAAACGTTTGCTGTGAAAGAAATACAATAAATGCTATTTAAAAGCAGTTTACATTTTTGTTAAACCGCACAACAAAAAGGCCATTAAGAGCCATAACTGCCAATTGGCATACGAATCATCATTTGCATAAATCAGCCCAAGGAAATATTTGCTATTTATTTCAAAATAAGTAAGTTTAACTTGGAGGTGTTTTTATGAGATTTATTTAGTCTAAGTATTCAACCACTTCACTTTACTGAAATAATAAAAAACTGGTTTTAAAATCGCTTTAAGATGCTGTTAAGATGATTGGAAATCTTCACAATATCTTCGAGTTGCAGCGCGAATTAGACATTATCAATAATATCAATGTTGTGTCAATTAGCTAAAGCTCAGCTACAACACAATCTTTATGGATCAACAATGAAATTAGCATGGGACTCGTGTTGAGCATGTAAACATCACGTTAAGATACAGATCTAACAGTAAAAACTAGTTTCGCGGCTATCTTTGAGATAGTAGCAGGGCAGTGCAGTTGGCAGCACACCCAGCACAGAAGCCTAAGGGGCGAAAGGGTCGTAAATTTTGGGCAAAAACATATTGGCAACAAATCATTTTCGATTATGCCATTAGCAACTGAGCGTGCATTTGGGTATTTGTTCAATAATTTAATTGAATTGTAATTTATGCGCTTGAGTTTTATATTCAGGCATAAAATATAGCAGAAAAGGCCATAAATTTAAGATCAACTTTTGAGATGTCAAAATGGAAATGGAATGCACAGTATATGTCCACAAGGCTTGATACGAACTTGGCGTCCAATGGCAGTTGACATGAGCGCAGTTTTGTTTCAATTAGCTCCCCGTTGAAAGACCGAGTGTCAAAAATCTTTCAGCCTTTCTTAATTGATGGTAGCAGCCGCCGGTTGGAAAACTGGAATTGTTTTATGCACTTTCAACACTCGCAGTTGGCACTCACAGTAGTTGGCATAATTACTCGCACAATTGCACTGCAGATACATAAATTGGCCAGCCCAGGGCAGCTCCAAACAAAAGACTGGAGAGCAAAACTCGTAAGAACTACATAAAGCAGTCATTAACATTCGAATTAACATTAACATTAGCTCGTATCACTATTCATTAGGGTTCTCAGCAGCGGACATGGCCAAAACTCTTTGGTAATGCACATAAATTACGGCTAACAAGGCAGGGTGTGAAGGGGTCTTCAAAGAAAGCAAAAAAGAAAACAATTAGAGGCCTGCATTACATTTATTTTCTTTTCATAATCAGACATTAAGTGTGTACAAATAAATATATGCCATTTATAAACTTCTAAGACATGCAATTTTCATCATCAAACTTATAGAAGAAGTTTTGATTCTATAGATCTTCTTGGTTTGTTTACTTTTGAAGTTACTAGCCGCAAAATACAATAGTTCTAGTATTAGTTTGGGGCTAATACTGGCAGCCGATTTAAAAATATATGGCCAGCCCATGATTGGGAGAAAATCGGAAGTTAAAATAGTCCCAATATAGGAGCCTACCATCGAAGGATCAGGTTCAAGCATATTCGACAGACTTCAGCCTAAAATAATCTTTTATTTATTCAAGAAACTTATTATTTACTTATTAATAATTTAGCTATTAATAAACATATTCAATTATTTATATATTATAACTTATTATTTAATCTTTAATAAAATCTAAAATCTGCACCTTAAATATTTATAAACAAAAATGAGGAATGGATGGTTAAAAGTCTAAACAATTATATACTGGAATTTCAGTCAGAATACTACACCTTTACATATAAATCGAAGATGTACATCATCTTCTTTGTTCATGACACCTTAAAAAGATGATAATCTTTAGTATTCTGTTTTCTTAAAGTTCTTAACCCCAAAATACAATAATCCTTGAATTAGTTTATATGGAGACACCCTTACATCCCTTCAAGTCTTCCATTTCCTATCATTGGCAATCTTTTCAATAACTTTTATGAGCAACCTTGAAGTAATTCGAATTCGATTGCAACCCTTTGCCTCACTTTCACTTCCTAGACCCGGCCACGAATCAGTCATCCGTCAGGTAGGGCCAAGTACCACTCCATAGAGCAATTAACTGCTGGCGCCACCACTAAAAGGCCAACAACAGCGAACAGACTGGGCTCAATGGATGGCCCAGACACCGAAGTGGGCAGAGAATAGGATCCCGTGGAGGCACGGCCATGTTGACAATGACACAACATGACGGCAGATTCTCGAGCGCAGGAAATATTGCAAAAAGTGTCATAAAATCATTAGCTGGAAAACAGTAAAGACAGGTCCGCTAGGTCCATAAAAGCAGGCCAAAGGCCAGCCAAAACTAGCCTGTCCTACGAGGAGGTCATGAGTCAAAGGCGCTGCGTGTGACCAGTGGCACAGGTTACATGATCCCTGGTCTCCACCCTGGTCTCTGGTCCCTCTTGTATCTGTGTGCGTGTTTAAACGCCTTTTAATTTATGACTTTTATGAGACCAACAAAATCCATAAAACTGAAATTGGCCTCAAACATTGGCGGGAGAGAAGGCAAAACAAAACTAGTTAAATGGCTCTGACTTTGTCTCACATTCGGGTCGAGAGAGTTTTCCGGCAATTGCATCATAAATCTTAACCCAAACAGCCTATCGAGGCCAAGTCAAAGGTCAGTCATATGTAGGGATTTGTTGAGTCCCAATGAAAAATTTATTTCTTTTATTAAAGGATGTTTCCAATGATTTTTAAAGACAGACACAAAAATATTTCAATTTCAAACTTTAAATATTAAAAAATGGTTTCAAAAAAACCTTTCTTCAAATGGCAATTCTGTCACTTTTCAAAACCATATCCTATCAACACAACCTGGCAACTCTGGTTGAGAAAACAACCCCCCAGACACACATGGCTGGAAATGCAAAACTGCAACCGGCCAACCTAATTATGCAATTTTAACACCACTCGCTCAACCTGGCCAACCTACACGGCCCAAACCCAGAGCCAGGCCGTCGGTGCCAAACCGAGCCATGTCCATAACCATATGAATATCATTCAGGTAGAGCTGTCGGGGCCGACTGGCGACGCGGCACGCAAAGTGGAAAGTGTATCCGAGGCAGAAACAACTGGCAGGCCATGATAAATGCCCCGAGCTGCACTTTAGCTCACTTTGTTGCAAGTTGCAAGCAGGTCAGCGGGCCAGAAACATGGCCCAATAGGAAGTACAGCCATCAGCCATCGGCCATCGGCCGTCGAAGACCCGGGAAGTCCTGCCGTGTCCTGCCAGACATCGGCTAATTGCGTGTTAGCCAAGGACCTAGCCAGCTGATAGCGACGAACCAGGATCCAGGTCCTGGAAACCTAGAGTTTCTCGGTAGCCAGCAACTTGGCGTCACAAGTCTGGGCATCTTGCTGAGTGTGTTAAATTTTTATTTATTAAAAAAAGGGATGAAATTTTGGAATAAAATCTATGGAATATAGTTGATATATTCTATGGAATAATTGGTCCAAATATGAGACTAAACTCTTCAAATAAACTGTAGAATTTCCTCTTTAAATCTCTGACTCAGCTTCAAAAGCTGATTAAATTCTTTCTTAATTATAATTTTATTTGTGAAACATTATTTTCCACAAACAAACACTTTGACCGATAAGTTTGCCTTATTCATGCTGATATACAATAATGAAATACAAGAGTCGTATCAAATCGGGGCAATGTGGAACCTTCGCGGAGAAGAAATAATCTTGAAACTTATCGTAGCTTCTTGGAGGAAGCTGGGCTCCCCAAGCCGCAGCCGATAAGTCCTTAACAGTAACTGTTCTGTTCTGCTAAAGAAAAGATTTCGATTCCGGGTGCAGTTGAAGCTTATCTCATTGCTTCCCAGACTCAAAGTTCATTTTTAGACTCCAGCTGGCGCCAAAAGGCTAATAAAAAAGAAGGGCTTTCTTCTAAAGCATAAAGGTGGCCATAATTAATTAATTAAAGACACGGGGAAAATTAGGCGACATCTTTTCACAGCCAAGAGCGCCGATCGCATCTTGACTTTTCCACAGCAATTAATTCTCTCAGTCTGCCTCTTTCTCGGTGTGTTTCTCTCTGATCTCACAAATGTAAATGTCACCCGGAGAGGGGAGTGGCGGGGGGCGGGAAGACATAAGCCGCAGCGACGCCAAGACACTTAAAAGCTTTGCCAGAAGACCGACGGACGAGTGGATCCCCCTTGGGATCTGAAAATGTGTCTGCCCGCGTGCCGAAAACTTGTCACAGCCACTACTAATGGGAGTGGGAGAAAGAGAGGGGGCGACCAAAAAGAAAGAGAGGCATTCAAGTCTAGAGGGAGTGAGGGATATATATCTCCACTCCATTATCGGCAAAGATCAAAAGCCCAGTGCAGGCTTAATTTAGACGCCATCTGAAAGGATACCCGAACCGAGTTCGTTGCCTAAGTCTTTCGTTTCCCACACGCCCTGTGGGCTGTGCGCCAAAAAGGAGCACAAATGCCAGCATGAAAGTGCGCTCACTGAGCATAGATATGCTCTATCTGGATGGTAATTAATTATAAAAACAAAATGCGGTGACAAACGAAGCGTTATCAGCCAAAACACAGGCATACAAAAGTTGCAATAAGTCACCATTTCCGCCATCAGTTCTCCACCGAAGGCAAAGTGATAAGGCCTTAGTGCCGCTATCCAAAGCCGCTATCCAACGGCGATGTTTATAGACTGACACACACTCAAAATCAGCGATTGGAACAATCATCGAAAGCGGGGGTGCTTGCCTCTTATCTCCTCCTATTCAAATTCAGTTCTTCGCCAGCTCGCTAACATAGTTTGCTTTCTGTATTTGGGAATTTGTAAGTAGCCGTCGTAGCACTTGAATTGCGTTTTAGTTGCCATGTCAAGTGCTTGGGTAAGGGGTGGGGGCTACCAAGGCGGAAAGTGGAGCTCAGCTTGGTGAGTAATTACGCCGCTTGAAGGAGCTCCTAATGGCAGGGCGATAACGAATACTGATCGCAACTTTTATGTTCTAAGAAATTTGATATATTTCAAGGCTTTACATTCTTGAAAAATGCGTCTTATTTGTAGAAACTAATATTAAAATTATAAAGAAAAAAACATATTTTTGAGATTCTATACCATATACGAGTAGTTTGGAAATAATAGGATTTTTAAGATTATTCCATACTACTAGATACTATACCTTCCGCATTAGCCCACACTTTACCTTTCCTATTCCCAAAGATCTTGAAATGCCATCAAAGAACCCTTTCCCCACACAGACACCCCAGACTTACCTCTCCTCTATCTGGAGATGCTAGATGCATTTGCGACATTAAAGATGAACCAAAGTCCCATAATTACAAGACTCAAACGGCCTAAAACACTCAACGGCAGTGAGCCAAGTATGTCTTCGTCTGGCGGACGACAGCTGAAAGATTCTCATAATTACGCATAAAGAAAGAAATAAACATACAAATTTGAATAAAAACGATATAACCGCAGAGACATCCCAGCTACAGAAGGTGACCGCGATGCGGCGACATAAACTGGGGTTGGGTTTTTCGGATCTTGGATCCAAATCCGAGGCTGGCGCACTTCAGCATTAAGAATCGAACCACAAATCCACTTAAAATCACTACAAAACCCAATAAAGATTGCTTTCATCTTCGCCGAGAGGGAGATCCATATATGGAGATGGAGAGATGAAGAGATGGAGGAATGGGATGGATTTCCGATGATGGCGATGACGATCAATGATCATCGAGTAAGACCTCTTCGTCCCGGGGGTTGGAGAAAGTATTAGAAAGGGGTTTGGTTCGGGGGCGGCTAAGCGGTGACGCCACTTTGAAAATTCTGGCGACATTTCCCCAACTACCGACTAGAAAATCAATTGAGGACAAGGATTAGAGTGGAGCCAGGGCCATTATCATTTGTCTGCCCGTTATCAGAGGCTCAATAAGTATAGAGTCTAGACTTTCTTCCTTTTCTTTGGGTATATATATTTTCCATTTCCAGGAAAGCGCGTGCCAGTTCCATTCCATTCTGCGCTTTCGTTCGACAAGCTCCATAAAAACTTTATCCGCCATATACCACCTTCAGGTCCTCCTCCATCCCGGCCAGATCGTGTGGATGATCACATTAACGGTCTGGCGCATGATATATAAAGCTGTTCACAAATTAAGGTCCATTAGCGCAGCAGGATGTGTCAGCGCGGATTGAAATATGCGCATGTCTGCCCCGTCCTGCTCAACCATCCTTTCCGCTCCGGCAGCGACTGCGGCTACGGCTACGGCTTTTGTTTTGACATCTTTCGTACCTCTCCTTGGACTTTCCTCGCCCTGCTTTTGTTCTTTTCTTAATTTTGTTTGTTTTTTTTTTTTTACTTTTGCTTTGCATTTTAATGGAGAGAATTCGTTCTCTCTTCTGGGCCCGAGAACCTTTTTTTTTTGGCAAGAAACTAAGGCAAATTGCTTGATTAATGATGTCTCCTGGGGTCTCTGATTAATTTGTGTTTTGGTTGGCATTGGCTGAATTTGTGGTTGAGTTGCGGATTTGAAATAGAAATGGAAATTTTAGGGGAATAAGGGAGTTTTTCCTTTAAATAATAGACCTTAGGGATGGCTAGAACCTTTAAAATCTAGAGCCTGGCTTGAGCCTTTAATCCTTTAGTGTCCCTAGATCTAAATATAATTCAAGGAAATCTTTTTAAACTAGCTTAGAAGAGTACTCTCATAAAACATATTTTCTTTAGAACTTATGGACCTTTTCATATTTTATAAATATGTCCTTTTTACAATCAAACTCGAGGTTTAAGACTATAAACTATATAGTATTTTATCTACCGGATCTACCGGGAAAAAAGGAATAACGGATAGAAAAAAGGATAGTTTCCCTAGATCTTAACTTAATTCAAGGAAATCTTTTTAAACTAGCTTACATTGGAACTCTCAAAAAACATATTTTCTTTAAAACTTATAGACTTTTTCATATTTTATAAATATGTCCTTTTTACCATCAACCTTGAGGTTTAAGGCTATAAACTATATAGTATTTTATCTACCGGATCCACCGAGAAAAAAGGAATTTTTAGAATGAAATTGTAAGTCTTATGACTAGAAATACTGACTAGAAATACTGACTAGAAATCAATGACCCTCCTTTATAATCCTATCCATTACCTCTAATTTGTTAAAATGAAACCAATTAAATCGGTTGTGGTCTGTTTGTTGAAGAATAATGAGCCCATCTCTCACCTTTCTTAGAAGTATTGGCTTGTTTCTTGCCCTAACCTCCGGCCAGTTGCAATTTGAGTCATCGGAATTAATCGCCGGCCATTAAGAACTATATAAACACAGGCACTCGCCCGGACAGCTGGACGATCAATTAATCGAGCCTGTCCAGATCCTGCGATCTGATCCTTGGCCCCGGCGACAGACACACGCCCAGGCACTTTAATGAGCTGCTGACAATGGGCAGGGCCTTCAGTGCCCACAATCTCTCGCCTCGGAGGCTGTTTGTCATAGGATTTGGGATTGGAATTCGGTCTGGGAAAGGGTCTGGAAAAGCGGATTAAGCGGATAGGATAGGATCGACTCTAGTAAAGTGGAGTGGAGGAAAGTAAAGTGCCTACCGTTCCGGGTCTCAAGTGCGCGAACACGGACCTGCTTCAGTTTCCCGGCTCATTTTTCAAGGCTTACATGAAATTGACTAATTTTTGAGCCAGCAGCGACTGCTCTGCCGACGGCGCAGTCGGCGTCTGCGTTGCACCTACAAATTTTTACCTGTCAGTCAAGTGCATCTCGCTCGCACAGCCCGCACCCCATCCCGCTCACTCCTCCGCCCGCTGGCATGGGTCCATTGATGAAATTGACTTTTTATGTTGTTGCCGTTGACTTTGCTGCCAGCGTCGCTGCTGGTGGCTCTGCCTCTGTCTCCGTCTCGGTCGGCATCGGTTTCGGTGTCGGGAACTGGATCTGGATATTTGGGATTAAGTTTTTGTTTACTTTGAGGCGTTTTTTAGTTTGTTTGTTCGCCTCAAGGAAGTCGGTTGCTCTCGCATTCAGTGGCTCTCGGTCGCGCCATAAAACCAAAAGCCAACGAAACACCAAAAGAATATACAATTCCGAAAGACAGACGAAATAAGGGGGATCGGTTAAGTGCTCGTAAATGGATTAAAACGAAATTTATTGCTTTATAGGCCGCATTAATCAAATGACTTACAACAAGGCCCATAAAGTGCCATATAAATAATAAACAAACGTAGCCCGCGACTCGACCTGCCGTGTAAATGTGCAATAAAGCATTTCTGAATTTGAATTTGTTGCAATTAATCAGAACGCATTTGTGATACGCTGTATTATTTGCACTTCCCCCCGATCAATATCCATAAGTATAGACACTTCAGAATTTAAAGCCCCCATCGTAACCCCAACGTGAACTGATCTTCGTGCGTGGCCCATTAATCATTCCGAAACGAGCCGCGAATCGCGAATTATTTGGCCATAAATCATGGGCATCTTGCTGAGTGATGGCGATGTAAGTTCACCTTTACATTTCAAGTATTGATTGTTCTTGTTGTGTGTCGCCAAGCATGTTGGTCTAAGCTTCTTTCCGGGGGCTACTAACAAGTTTATGATTTAAATAGTCTTAGATAATATTATCAATCATACAAATTGCTTATAAATGTGAGGGCATATTCAATATTTTATAGTATAAGTGTATATTTTGATTCAAAGATGTCTTCTATTTCAAATCATTATTCATTTAATTCTTTGTACTCCTTATTCTACTCCTACTCCTTATATTATTGCTTTATTTGTTTCATAATCATTAAGAAAAAGATAATATCTCTTAATATTTTATACGATTTTAAAGATTTCCTTGTCCTCCAAAAATTGTATTATTTTTAATACTTTTTCCCATTCAAGTATTTACTTTTCTTCAACCAATCCAACACTATCTCTTTGCCACACATTGTTAATTCCATTAATTAGCCGCCTATCTGGTTTTAATATCCTTAATCTCTATGCATCTATTAGTAGTAATAAACCGATTTTTCTCTTTCGCTGAAAGAGTTTTAGATGAGCCTTGACAGGCGGCAGAGTTAAATAGCTCAGTTGCAGTTAGCAATTAATGAGAAACAAAATAAAAATCCGAAACCAGCATCCGTTAGAGGATCTGTCCAGTGGGATGGGGAGGGGGCCTCAGAGAAAGCCAAGAGAGAGCCTGGCCTAGAGATGATCAATGAATGAATGAGTCAAGTGGACTCGAGTGGAGGAAGAGCAGAAGTGGAGTAAAGTGGTGAGGTAAAAAAACAGGATCCTCCACTTGAAGCCAGAGCGCCAGCTTAAGAGGAGAGCATCAGAAAGGAAAGACAGAAACACTCAAAGCGCCGCTCATCTTCATTCTGCACTTATGCCCCCCCTACCCACAACTCCATTCCATCCTGAATTTTGTTTCCCTCTCAAGTGGTTTTCTCTGTTTGTTTTTGTTCCTTCATTTGCGGTGACAAATTATTAACGTATACCATATCCCCGAGGTATCCCTACTCCTTCTCTCTCACTCATTGGATCGTTCGAGCTGGATCCTCTGATCTTCTACAAACGCATTTTATGAAATTGATTTTTTATTGCCTCGCCTCCTTCTTTGGGGATTTCACGGCTTGTCCCTTTCGGTGATCGCATTTTAATAAGCGCCAAAGCGCCCCTCTCTGATTCCCTGCCTCAAACTGCAGCTTGTTGACAATTTTTCTGGTGGTCGCCGCCTCCTTTGATCTTGGCCCTTCCAGCTCCATCCTTTGGGCCATCTCTCACTCACTCCGGCGGCCGGCAGCCGGCGCTCTCTTTGATCGAGTGATCTTCTAAGGGGAGCGACATCATTATGCACGCGTGGTCAGATCTCTGATTCTTCGGCACTCCGTTGATCTTTCCGTCCCCTCGTCACTCCTTTCACTCCTTGGCTCTATGGAATTTAAGGAATTGCATCCAAAATTGTTTTCTCTCCCTCTCTCTCTAATTTGTTGTGACAGTTGCGTGTCGAGTCTAAAATAAATATTGCTCATACGTCACGTTGTACGCCATCAATCAAATGTGCCAATTTGCATTCATTTCACAAGCAAAATAATTTATTTTTTTAATAAAAAAAAATAGTGCTCAAAACATTATGATATAAACTATTTTAAAAAGTTACTCAAAGAGAAAATATATATTACTTTACCAAGTTGAAAATTGCCGCCGGCAAGTTAATTTCCTTTTGAACAACTCACATGCCAATACTTGGAATAATTTTCGGAATATTTCCTAACCCACTCCTTAAGTGGCCATCTGGTTGCGAACCAAAAATTTATTTGGCGCTGCCTCAAGAGGGGAGCACGAAAAGCGAGGAAAAAATTAAAAATTTCATACATCATCGCATTAAATTTGTGGGATAAGATAAAGACGTCAAATGTTTCCCCCCCTTTTTTTTTGTTCAATTTATTTTCGTTCTGGCTGTAAAAGCAATTCGAAAATATATTCGAGTATATCCGCATAAATAAAAATATGCAATTGGCGCCTTAATTGAAACCGATGTGAGGCACAGATTTCGATGATGGCTGACTGATTTTGTTTTTGCATCGATCTCTTGCCTCCTTGGCTGTTGAACTTTGCTGAAAAAAAAAATCGGAATACATTTTTGAGTGTATGCCGAGGGAAAAATAGGCAAAAGCACTTGAATTTTCCTTCATAAAGTGCAAAAATGTTGAATGAACAATGAAAATATTCATTAGATATAATATATAATGGCTAGAATATTATTCTAAAATAAATTACATCCCGAAACTACTTTTCTTATCTCATCCTTCGGAAATCATATTCATTACATCCCCTTTTTTATTCGAATTACATTTTATGAGCTTGACTCTGCCTCAACTCGACTTGCCACACTCCCTCCTGAGGCAACCAAAGTGCCTACGCACCAGATAAGTGCTGGCAAGCCAAAGATACATATGCACAAAGGCACGGATACAAAGATACTTCTCCAGTTTTGAGAGCTGCACTGAGAGAGCCATTAACTCGAGTTGGTGACCGAAAGGGCGCAGTCTGGAAAACGGGTTCCAATGCCTGCAAGCCATGCAGTGGCGTTGGGGAGGGGGATATCTGTTCAAAGGGGGATGAGGAGTGCCCAACAGACACTGCAGGAGCTGCAGCCAGAAATGAATCCAAAATGGCTGCCTCTCAAGGGGAGTTGCCCAAATACCCAAATGCATCCAATGGCAGACCCTGAGAGAAAGAGAGGAATGGGGATTGAAGGAGGAGGAAGTGGAAGTGGAAGGAAGAAATGTTTATAAGGCTAAAGTCCATAAAGTCCATAAAGTCCACTGAAGTACTTTTTAATTGAATTCCGTTTATTTATTTACAATTTATTGACAGTTTTTATAGTAACTTAAGAAACTATAAATAAGTGACGTCAAACTTTATAATCTTTTAGTTTTAAAGGTTAAAGATATATGTTTTAATAATTTTTCAATTTTAATAATTATAATTATATTTTAATAAAATATCCTTTTCTTATTTCAGTCCACTTCCGACCAGCTCTCGACCCGTGACTATCCGCACTTTAGCGGCGACCACCACAACGGCCCTCTGTCAGTAGCCAGCAGCGCCTCTGCCTCCGCCTCAGGACACGCATTTGCCTCCTCGTCCGCCTCTGCCGCCGTTGCTGCCAAGATGTACCACAGCAGCGCCGTGGCGGCGTACACGGATCTGGCCGCCGGGAGTGCGGCCAGTGCCGGAGTGGGAGTCGGTGTGTCCGGCTATCATCACCAGCAGGCCGTGAACGCCCCTGTCTACGTGCCCTCCAACCGGCAGTACAACCATGTGGCCGCCCACTTTGGTAGCGCAGCAGCGGCCCAGAATGCTTGGCCCACGGATAGCTTCAGCTCCGCACATGCCCAGCTGCCGGCGCAGTTCTACACCCAAAATGCCGCCGTAATGATGAGCTCCTGGCGCAATCCGTACGACCCGACGGGCTTCCAGCGCTCCTCGCCCTACGAGAGCGCCATGGACTTCCAGTTCGGGGAAGGGCGCGAGTGCGTCAATTGTGGAGCCATATCCACTCCTTTGTGGCGACGGGATGGCACTGGACACTATCTGTGCAACGCCTGCGGGCTCTACCACAAGATGAACGGAATGAACCGGCCGCTGATCAAGCCCAGCAAGCGCCTGGTGAGTGCAGTGAGTAGCTCCCCCCCCAATCTTATCCAGAATTCGGAGATAATATAGGTATTCTTCTTTTAGACTGCCACCAGAAGGTTGGGCTTGCGTTGCACGAACTGTGGCACGCACACCACCACGCTGTGGAGGCGGAACAATGACGGCGAGCCAGTCTGCAACGCCTGCGGCCTCTACTACAAGCTGCACGGAGTGAACCGGCCGCTGGCCATGCGGAAGGATGGCATCCAGACGAGGAAGCGCAAGCCGAAGAAGTCGGGTAGCGGTTCGGCAGCGGGATCGGGAGCAGGTATGGGATCTAGTTCGAGTGCCGCTCCGGAGGCCATCAAGGAGTGCAAGGAAGAGCACGGTGAGTTCAGTTTTTAAACTTGGTAAGGCTTTCAAATAAATAATTCAAATACTATTTGTTTCCAGATCTCAAGCCCTCGCTAAGTCTAGAGCGGCACAGTCTTGGCAAGCTGCATGGAGATCTGAAGAGCAGCAGTACCAGCAGCAGCAACCTCATGGGCCAGCACCACGCTCCGCAGCAGCAGCAGCAGCAACCGCAAACGCAGCAACCACAGCAGCAACAGCAGTCGGGACACCAGCAATGCTTTCCCCATTACGGGCAAGCGGCGACTCAGCAGCAGACACAGCACCAGCAACATGGTCATGGAATGACAACTTCGTCCGGACAAGCACAGCTGAGTGCCCGGCAACTCCATGGATCGACAGGATCACAGCTCTACACGCCCGGCAGCAGTTCCGGCGGAGGCAGTGCATCCGCCTACACTTCGCACAGCGCCGAGACACCAACGCTGAGCAACGGCACTCCGTCGCCCCACTACCAGCATCACCACCACCACCTGGGAGGCTCGCACGGCCACCATGTGACGACGGCGGCCCACCATCACCTCCACGCAGCCGCAGCTGCCGCCGCCTATGGAGTGAAGACGGAGGCGAGTGCCACCAACTACGACTACGTGAACAACTGCTACTTTGGAGGATCCTTTGGAGCTCTCGGAGGCGCTGCATCCACGGCCGCCATGGCGGGAGGAGCTGCCAGCGAACTGGCCGGCTACCACCACCAGCACAACGTCATCCAGGCGGCCAAGTTGATGGCCACCTCGTAAGGAATCGCGGATCCGGCTCGCTCGGCTCGTCATGTGATCTCCCACCTCCTCCCCCCTGGCACATTGAAAAGACTTTAGGGCTTAGTTTCAATCATTGAGGTTTTCCAAAATGGTTCTCCTGGAAAACTGGAGTGCTTGATAGGATAATTTTGATATCTTGAGTAATATGTCTTGTAAATAACAAAATAGCAATTCGTGTTGTACAAATTCATTATAATACTTGACATAAATGTGCTTATATATGGAATATTCATAATATATTTGTTTAAATATTGTTTATCTTTCTGTGTAAGTCGAAGTTCCAAATAGATCATTATCTTAACTACTATTCTAGCTTAAATACCCCTCGTGTATACCACATATTCCTACCCACCACACACCCTCTGTAGATCATTTAATAATAGAACTTAATATTAGCATATTTTATTACCTTTCTCTTAAATATCGAATCTAAATAAAGAATGTATTAAAAACTTTAAACATTAATCGTTTGGTTTACCATACCTATTAATATTTTTTTAATTAAAATTGTAGCCATTTCGGATTTGAAAAAGGAATACAAATTACAAATCAGGGAACCGAGTAGCATCGATCTGCATTAAAATATCATGGAATTTGAAAAAGAAAATTTTTTGTCAATTTTTTGGTCAAAATAATGATGTTACCCCTTTGAAAATTTTCGAAAATCGGGTCAAATTTTAGGTGGCTAGGTTTTGATAAGGAATAATAGTACTCGAAGATACAAGATCGGGAAGGTATAACATTCGCCGATCGGACAAATATTAGCTAAGATATGGCAATTTACCTGACAGAAATTGTGCGGATAGCCTGTTGACCAAGTTAAGATCCTAGAGTGGCTAAAATTCAACTTTCGATTCACTTTTTAGCCCAAATTGTAGCCATTTCGTATAGGTTTTGAAAATGGGATACCAATTAGGAATCAGGGACCTCGTAGCATTGATCTACACTAAAATATAATGGAATTCGAGGTAGAAAATTTTGGTCATTTTTTTTGGCCAAAATTATGATGTTACCCCTTTGAAAATTTTCGAAAATCGGGTCAAATTTTATGTAGCCAGGTTTCGATCGAGAATAATAGTACTCGAAGATACAAGATCGGGAAGGTATAACATTCGCCAATCGGACAAGTATTTCATGATATATGGCAATTTCCCTGAAAGAAATCTATGGGAAATCCCTTTTTGACCAAGATAGGTCGAAAAGCTGACTAAAAATGATTCTACTCAATGTTTTAAAATTGAAATTCGTTAAACAAAAATTAAGTTTAAAAACAAGTTTCCAAGTCGCTTTGTTTCTACATTTTGTATCGCAGGCACTTTGGCGACACCTATGTAAAATAAGTATGTATCTTACATTATACAATTACATGTCAGATACATATGGTATGTAAATACCACCACAAGATACGTTACTTTTTAAAGCCCGCATATTTTGTATGCCAATTAAATCCGAGATCCATAATTTAATGGATGATGTTAAATAAATAAATCTTTTTGGCAGAATTACAGTAATTAAAGAAGCCAAATACAAGCCCTTTTCACAACAAACTTTTAATCGGTCAATGCCAACTGGGTCTGCAACGAAAATTGACGTCTAAATTTGGCCTTTAACGATAAAATTAGAGACGTGATTTGAAAGTTAAGATACAATTTGGAAAAAATACCCAATCGAAGCTATTGAACTCTTTGCTGGGATTGCACGTGACAAGGCCCGGGTTGCACTGAAATAAACATTAAGCGAGCGCTGTGGGAAAGCCGCTCGGATTATTTGTTTTGTTTACTTTTATGACTTTGCAAAAAAATGTGGCAAAAAACTACTGATACGGCTGATTGCATCATTTGGAGTCGCCAATCTGAACCGACATCCGACAACTGCTATAATAAAATATAATAAAAAGCTGCCAGCGAGGAATGTGCCAGCAAGTGTGAAAATAAACGCCAATAAAACATGGATCCAAACGAAAATAAACACTGTCCAAATAAAGAAAATGCAGTATCAATTGTCGACTATTAAACTTGTTTGTTTAACGGTTAAAGAAAATAAAATACTTGCAAATATACATATTAAACCAAAAGTTGCGCAAGTGCAACTGGAGAGGAGAAGGAGGAGCAGGTTCGACAGCTGTTCGACATCAGTATCTGGGGGATTTCAAGTGATGGGCCCAGTCGGCGAGGAAGCAGCTACAATTAGAGATAACGCAATCCCCAGACGAAGATATTGCTATATCTTCAGTAATTTCCGCACGCGACTTTTTCAGCAAAAGAAACGAGGTGACCATGGGGATCGTAACGTGTACCCTCCCCTCGGTGTTATTGCCATATTGCAACATTGAACATGCAACATTGAAATGAGCCGCCCCCCGCGGGAGATAGATTATTAGTCACATAACCGATGAAGCCTAAATTTGCATATTCATGTTTTCGTAAACGGCGGCAATTAAGTTTCAGTGAAATGACAAATAAGGTTTAGAGATGAAAACGTGAGAAAACCTTAAAAGATGACTTTTTCAATATGTGTATGGTTATGGATTATGGAGTTTCGGATTTATAACTAAAATATAATACTAATATATAATATTCATTATAATAAATTACATTTGATAAATATCTTTACAAAAAATTACAATAACCTCAATTCCAATCCA
This sequence comes from Drosophila monieri, assembly GCA_035047585.1. Lineage (NCBI taxonomy): Eukaryota > Metazoa > Arthropoda > Insecta > Diptera > Drosophilidae > Drosophila > Drosophila monieri. The sequence goes on along the minus strand of JAWNPJ010000122.1, from coordinate 46,639 downwards.
ACTTATACATTTAAATTTTCAAAAAAATGTTTTTGAAAAAATACCAAAGTTGTAAAACATCACCACCTGATGAACAATTTGTAATACAAATTTTCTAATAAAGTTTTAAACTTATAATAACTTAGTCCTCCCTCCCGAAAACCCTCACTTTCGGACTACTGGATCACCTCTAAAACACATAATGTTAATTAAGGCGACTGCGTAACCGAAACTTGCAACCCAGAGTGCACGCGACAACATCCCATGCGATGGGGTGGGGAGGGAATGTAAATCTCTACGGCCTGAGGCATTGGAGCACGAAACCGAGAAAACCGGACAACACCCGTGACAATGAAGTGGCAAGGCAGCAATCCCAGCCAGAGCCATGTCTGCGTAATACCAGAAGTAGTCAACAGGTGAGCAACTTTGGGGGAATCTCGCGGGAACCCGCAATGGATCTCGGCGGTTAGGGGGTATTGGAGTTGAAGTGGTTGGGTGGAGGGGCTTTTCTTTAGGTACACATGTTGGCGTGTGTATGTGGCGCAACAGCCATAAACATAAACAAGCTGGAATCGGTGGCGTTTACGCGTTGAACGAAAGTAAAATTAAAAACAACATAAGGTCCAAATTGAATACAACAAATAAGCCACAACAAAGATATTCGGTCAAGTGGACCTGCTATGCTCTACTCTTTACAAAAAAAAAAAGAAAGGGAATCTTGGAATCTTGGAATGTCTGTAGTTGGAGCCTAATATTTATTTTTAATTATTTTTAATTTAAGCCTTGACTTCAAAACTTACAATCATATTCCCAACAGACATTTTTTAACCATCATTTTAGAGCACATAGATTTTTTAATCTTTTTAATCTTTCTCATAAAATTAAAAAAAAACATAATTTCATCTATCTTTTATACAAAATATCAAATTAAAAGAAATCTATTAATTAAAATAAGATATTTTTGGAATAACCAAACTGCCCAACTAAAGTAGCGTAAAAAAAGTTTTTTTTTTCGAAAATTTCCCGTGGTCAGTTGGGAAGCGGGTAAGCGGGTGTAAACGGGTATGGGGCGCCGGCTCTTTAAAAAATTGCGGAATTCGTAACGCAAAAAAAAAAATGGAAAAAAAACTTGCTGTAAAAGCAACTCACAAAAAACCAACTATTGTCATTGCCTTCGACGGTTTCGTCCGACATTTCTTTTGGCTGCCCCGGCACTTGGTTTCAAGCCTTCGTCTTTAACGGTCGCGCGTATCGGATCGAAGAGTTTCAAGCAGCCAGACTTAGGTGTCTCCTCGAGGATCCAAAAGCTTTCATTATTTTTAAAACATGTTTACATACTGGAAGTTGGCCATTAATTTGGGTGTTATCTTAGCGCTTTTCGTAACACACGGCTCCGGGGCCTATACGCGTGAGATCGTGAACGACAAGTTGCCGTTGCAAGAAAGGCGTAAGTATTACCGGAAAATGTCAGAAAGGATATGTTTTCAATTATTGTTAAAAGTTACATTTCCTAGAAGTGTAGTGTTAACTTTTAAAAAAAGCACCTAAGAAAACTATAACTATATTGCAGCTCCTTGGTTGCAGACCTGCAAGCGCTCCAATCCCAACGAGAACAAATGCTTCCGCCAACTTTTCGAAGGATGCTTTCCGGCACTGGCCGCTGGAATCCCCGAGATCGGTGTGAAAAGCTTTGAGCCTCTAAATATTGACCAAGTGTCCGTGTCGAAAGGTAGTGGTAACCTGGTGCTATCCGGTGGCTTCCAAAACCTCGTCATCCGTGGACCATCCAATGCGACTGTAAAGCGTGCTAAGTGAGAAACATTCATTAAAATTATAAACCAAGAAAGAAATCTAATAATAAAAAAATTAATTTTCTTTAGCTTGGATTTGGAGCGCCGCCTGCTAAACTTTGAGCTGGAACTACCAAAGCTGCGAATCCGCGCCAAGTACAACCTGAAAGGAAACATTCTGCTGCTGCCTTTGGTCGGCAGCGGAGACGTGGCCATGGCGCTGAAAAATGTCCACACCACCGTCTACACAAGGATCTCATTAACGAACGATACCCAAACTGGCGACGAGATCATCCACATCGATGAGATGAAGGTGGGCTTCGATGTGGGAGCCATGCGCATTCATCTGAAAAATCTGTTCAATGGCAACGACATCCTGGCGGCATCGATCAACTCCTTCCTCAACCAAAACGGCAAGGAGGTCATAGCCGAGCTGCGACCCGACCTGGAACTAGGATTGGCTGACATATTCCATGGGCTGTGGAACAACGTCTTCTCCAAGATGCCCACCAAGCTGTGGCTGGTCTAATCTCCGCCAGTCATCGTCCACCACTTGTGTATTAAATATATTCATAATTTATTTTGCCTTTAATCGTGTGCTTATGTCTAGGCTAATGTTTCTATTATGATTAAATGTTTAAGATGAAATTAGTAGATATACTGTATTGCCTTTCCTGAGGACTTAGGCATTGCCCTTGGGCAGGAGGTCGTCGTAGCTGAAAGCAGCAAACAACTTATCGACGGAGGCTCTCAAAATGTCCACCAGGGCCTTGGTCATGAGAGGGCGCACCTCCTCGGCCAGAGCCTTCCAGTTCTCGTTGAGGAATTGATTCATTCGTTCGCCCAGAGCCTTGTCCCCGTTAAACAGGTTATCCAGATGAATCTGGACATCGGAAAGCTGATACTGGACCTTCACTTCGTTGATCTTCAGGTAGTTGACTCCGTTCTCCTTGTACTCTTGGCCAATAAGCTCCGTTTGCATTGTGATGTTTTCTTTTAGAGAAAAGGATTTGTAAGTTAGGGAATAATTTGGAGCTCACAGGTTACTTACTCAAATCCACAGCGCAGTGTCCATCGCCCAGCAGCGGCATCATCATAATTTTACCCTTAAAACAACCATTGGATATTTAAAAATTAGCACCTTGAGGTGTTAGGTGTGTTTTTGCTTTTCTACCGACCTTAATGCTGTATTCCGACTCCATGTGCAGCCTGGGGAAGGTCAGCGAAACGATGAACTTGAGCTTTGAGGGCTCCAGTCGCAATTCGTTGACGGTGTGCGTTGAGATTCCAGTCACCTTGACGTTCCTGTACACAGAATGCAAGTAAATGGCACCCGAATCCTGGTCCATCTTCACTTCGGGCACAATCAGAGGCTCCATTGGCGGTATGTAGAGCTCTGGAATACCGTTCATAAGCTGGGGTCGCAGCGCTTCAAAGGACTCCCTGGCGCAGGTATTCAAATTTGGCGAATCGCGATGACAGACTTTGAGGAAAGATGCTGCAATATTTCGGAGTTATTTAAAGTCGGAACTGAATTATTCATTTTCTTTTCTTACGTATGCGTGCGGGTTTTTGTGCCGGGGGTTTGGCTTCCAACCATTCCGCCTGCATGACCAATCCCAACACCAGCACACCGCACAACCAAATCGTATCCATTCTGTATCCTTTCTAATCCTTATTCCTTGTTTAGTTTGGAGCTCCGCTAGTGGCTGGTGGCGATCGATCGACTTGTGGTGCCTGTCTAGCTGATTGGATTGCTTTTATAGTAAAGTCTGGTTTCGGCAAAAGCTGACGCATTCTCGGTTCTGTCGCATATGCAATTTCTCGTGACATTGCAGTCCTCAGCAGTTTACTTTCAATTGACCAAGCCAAGCTTTTTTTCCACTTCACTTGGGTGCTATATACAGACGCTTATGTACAACAAGAAATTCCCCCAGTCTTTGTTTCAACTTCCCAAAGAAATAGCAACCTTTTTTCCAGACATTTTTATTTAAAAAATTAACAATTAGAAGCAATGCCCTCATTAGTTTCTTGGTAGTATGTAATGAGAAATGTTTATTTTGTCATAAAAGGCACAAAGAAGCGTTCAATTACAGCTAAAAAGTGGATACAAAACATGATTAATTTTATCACCATCTGGACAGCAGACGTAATTTTCGTTAAAATGAAACTTTATTTCATTGTATTTTCGCTTTTACGGTAGATTTAATAATTGTTTGTTCCTCCATCCCAGTTTAGGCAACAAAAATAAAAACAAATTTGTCAAACATCTATCCTTTTTAATGGCAAAACTCACGCAAACATATCTACAAATACGGACTGAGCGGCGCCAAGATTAAAAACTTAAAAAATTGCGATAACAAAAACGAAAAAAATGTGACGAGTTGATTGCAACAGTTTGATTAAACAAAGGATACATATTTATGAGTTGATTTTCATTTCTTGGCATATCCTGAAAGTGGAAAAAATCGTTAGTTGGAATACAAAAGGAACGAAACATTTACTTACGTATTCATTATTTTCTGTGCCTCGTCAATCAAGTTGAGAGCAGTTATGTCATAAGGCAGCGAAGCAGGTCCTTGGGAACTCATCGACAGTTCGTTTATAGCATCGGTCAGTTGAAGCATCGGACCTCTACCGTTTTCCGAAGCCGATCTTAACATATTTAGATGCATTTTAAAAATATCGCTTTGAATATCGTTCAATTTTTTCATGACTATTGGGACGGTTTTTTGGTTGCCTTTAAAAAAGAAATGCAGTTTATCGATATTCTGGGAGTACGCCAGCACCAATCCCTCATCATAGAACTTGGACCTGTTTTTGGCAAACTCCATTATTTGGTTTCTAAAATCGTTCAAACTTATTCCATTTTGGATGTGATTTCTAATAAAACTGGAACTAAAAGAAAGAAATTATTAATTTTAATTGGTTTTTGGAAACTAAAACATTTCCTTACACATTAAATACATCCTTCTCACTATACTCCTTGAGCAGGTCCTTAGTTTCCTTGACTTTGTTTCGGGCTTCACGTAAAGCAGATTGAGAGTTTCGCTTGATGGAGGCTGCACTATCGGTGATGCTCTTGAACGCCTCTGAAAGCTTCTGGCACTCTGCACTGTCGATTAGCTGAAAGAGATTTCAAGTGTTTATTGAACAAATTTCATTGGCCGGCTTGGATAAACAAACCGGTGAGATTAAGTGTTCGTCCTCAACGTGGGTACGCAGTTTCAGAATCTGATTGTATGCATATGTGGTGACGTTGATTTCGTCTTTTATGTTGTCGTTACATGGGTTTGAAAGAATCTCGTCTTCCAGAGAAAGCGCATGCTCATAGAGACCACGCAGGAAAATTTCCAGCACCTCCTGCTCATGATTAATTGTGTAGTGGAAGTCTTTGGCCAATCTTCTAGATAACCACCCCTCCTTCGAATCGACCTTTTTGGGGTTACATATCTGCATCAATGGAGACACAACAGGCGGCTGCACACTGTATTTGCTCGACTCGTTAATATTGAAGACGTACAGCATAACTGGTGGAGTGTTACGCAGGCGCGACTCCTTGCTCGTGTCGCACCATTCCGGTACGTAAAGATCTATAGGCCTTGTACCCGGAGAAATTGCCCTTAATGGATGGGAAGTAGGCAACACCACATACAACTCATTCCCAGATATTCCAGTATCTCTTTGAATCAGAAGAATCAGATCTTTCATGGTCGTGTTGTCTGTAACCTCAAACGCTAGCCGCTTGCAACAGTTCATGGCAAAAATGGTCAGCACCTTGATTTGGAGCAGTTTGTCGAGAGTTGCAAAGACAACTGGGACTGCTTGTTGTACTTCATCAGTTGCCAGTCGACCGCGTCGCTTATAGTCCCTGTCCAGGGCAATGCGCAGCCAACTTGTAAGCTCCAATGCGAATGGTTCCGTCAGATGATGTTGTACAGGGAGCTTCGTCTGATTAACAAATCGATTTGGATCCATCACGTCCTCGGTAATGGCAATACAATCATTCGGCTTGTTTATCAGATTAATAAGGATATTTTTGGGACTCTGATGCGGTATAAAGGGCAGCTCTCCGGTGGCCAATTCATAAGCAATGATGCCCAAAGACCAATAGTCCACAGCCATGTTGTACACTCCTGACTCGACCACCTCCGGCGCAAAGTAATGCCGCGTACCGACCACGCTTTGGAGCATCGTCTTGTCGGGAGCCGGTCTGGCTAGCCCGAAATCAGTGAGCTTGTAAACGTTTCTACCATTCCTGTTACTTTGAATAACGATGTTGTCCGGCTTCAAGTCGCGATGGCAGACCAAACACTTCGAGTGCAAGAAATGCAAGGCAACTCGCATGGATCTCAGAATTTCACGCACCTCGAACTCCACCAATCCGTTGACGTTCTCCGGTTTGTTGAGTTGTTTTCTTACATCGCCGCCGTTGCAGTATTCCAGCACGATGACCGGCAACCAGCCCAAGCCATTGAGGTAGGCCAGAAAATCGGGATCCACCCTATCCAAGATCACGCCTGCTACGATATTTGAAAGCTTCTGAAAATCCCGAGTCCACTTTAATTCCTTGTGCCAGCGTTCTTTGATTTTTATCTTTTGATCAGCACTCAGCGAGCCCTGATCCTGGATATGCTTAGTAGCTGTAACGTCAACAAAAATAAACTTAATTGAGCTACAATATCTGCGACGTAGAAGCTCTGAGCTGAGTCAGCCTTAATCAGGAAGCTATCACATCTGAGGGCCACACACGAGTAGAAGCAGCGCGGGTGGCGCCTTATCAGCGGTAGGAGGGAATTGCTTGCATCAGCCCGATTTCCCAGAAACCGCCGCATTCACAAACACACGGAAAACCATTTCCATATATGTACATACATGGGCATGAAACTTACCTGAAAAGTTTTTTATATGAACATAAGCTTACCAATCTCCCGGCCAGTGGTCTCGTGCCGCCAGTGGAGCACAGCTCCGAATCCACCCTGGCCCAGTTTCCCACAAAACTTCCAATTGCCGTAGGAACGTCTTACGTCCATATTGTCCTATATTTACGCAGCACCTAGCAGAGAACCAAAGAATCCCTCCATCTCGGAAAAACAAAACCGCGGACGATCGTTGGAGATGGGCGATATCTGGGTTCTTGCGCACTTGTCTCAGCGTTGATGGCAAGGGCATGGACAGTACCAATGGGGTTTTTATCCTGACTTTTTAATAACTTAAACAATTAGTTGTCTACAAACGTTAGATACACTAGATATTTTCCAATAGATTAGAAAAAAATAGTTTATAAAAAATATATATAATTTGTATGTTTTACTACATAGGTTGGTAAACTACATAGGTTTACCTCAACTATTTTAAAATTAACCTGGCCCGACCAGAAGCCCTTTTACCACCTCTAGCGAAATCGATAACTTTATCGCCTTGCATCTCGCATCACAAATCAAACAGGTTGTAAACAAAACATTGAAGACAGAAAAGTTACAATTGATCAGTGAAAAAAGCCACGACCCCGCATGTCGAGTTAAAATGCGTTTCCACATGAAGAACGGCAGCGAGGACAACGACATTGTGGCAGCCACAGCCACTGCCGAGCACATTCGCAAGTTTGTCTTCAGCGGTGGATCGGCCGGAGGGGAAAGACTCGAGATAAAGATACCTGAAGTAGGTGATAGATATTTAAAGATTTTCCAGAAAATTGACCTAAACAATATATTTACAGTTGCTGCAGGGAGCATACTCCTTCTATACGTGGCCCTGTGCCCCAGTGCTGGCTCATTTTCTGTGGGAACGCCGCCAGTCTCTTGGTGGAAAGCGCATACTAGAACTAGGTAGCGGCACCGCACTACCCGGAATCCTTGCGGCCAAGTGCCATGCTCAGGTGGTCCTCACCGACAACTGTATCCTGCCCAAGTCCCTGGCCCATATACGAAAGTCCTGCCTCGCGAATCAGCTGCAGCCCGGCGTGGATATTGATGTGGTGGGTGTTAGTTGGGGTCTGCTTCTCAATAGCGTGTTTCGACTTCCCCCGCTGGACTTGATTATCGCCGCTGACTGCTTTTACGACCCAAGCGTTTTCGAGGATATTGTAGTAACAGTGGCATTCCTGCTGGAGCGAAACACAGGTGCCAAATTTATATTCACATACCAAGAACGCAGTGCTGACTGGTCTATTGAGGCTTTGCTGAAAAAGTGGAAGTTGCAAGCACTTCCAATCAGCATGGACGATATTGGCAAGGAATCGGGCGTAGATGTGATGGAGTTCATGGGCGGGCATACGATTCACCTTCTGGAGATTACCCGAATCGAGTCAGCCACAATAAATGCTATATAACAATTATTCGTTAAGAATAAAACAAATTAGTTTTCTTATGGTCTTTTTAAAAATTAGCAATGCAAGCTGCGACTTTTCTTCGATTTTAGAGGGTTAATGCAAAAATCAATCATATTGACTGATTTTTTTTAAGCGATGTTTGTGGATTACACTTTAGTTTCAGGGTGTTTCAAGTTTTGAATTTTTCCGCCTAAAGCTTTGGCAAAATATTTTCAAAGCGTTAGGATAATATGCAGATCCAATCCTCTGTTGTAAGTTGGCCACTTTGTGAGGAGCGAGTGTTGGCAAACTAAAATAGCCATAAATAGCTAGACCGAATTTTAAAAAAATATGCAGTTTATTTCAAGAAAATGTGGTAAAATTATATCCCTTTTTATTTTGTTTACATTTTCCAGCCATTATTTTGGGAAAAACACGAAAAAAGTTAGAGATGTAACATGCACGATGATTTTTTGTCACTATCGATATATTTATCGGAAAGCCGCTTCATCGAAACATCGGAAATAGCCAGAAAACTGGCTCTGTAAATAAAAGTAGCTAAATTTTACGTGAAAATAGCTAAGTTATCAACACTGTCGCAGAACTGCAAGCTGCAAATCGGACGGTTTTATTTATTTACCACACGCCATCCAAGAGTATTCCGCAGCACAGGAGTGTCACAAAGAGCTGTCTATTATTTATTAATTATTGGTGCTGTCGCTGGCAGTCGCGAGAAAGACCGTCGTTTTGTTGGAGCGTGTTGGTTGCCTGTTTGTCGCGCGTATGTGCCTGTGTGTGTGACGCCTGCGAAAAATCGAAGTTATTGCATTGCGCAGCCCTTTCAGCCCAGCTGTCCGCCCCGCCGTCGTCCGTCAGCCGCGGATCCGCATTCTGATGGTAAGTGTGGCGGAATGCATCAAAGTGCATCGAAATGCAGCCACTGGGAAGTGTTTCGGTTTCGTTCCGGCTGTGGGCGTTGTTTTGCGGTTGTCTCGAATCCCGAAACGCTTCGCAGATTGTCCCAAAGGGTGGCCCCAACAGGCAATTAACAATTAGAGCTCCAATTATAGGCCAGGAGCAACTGTAATTGACGGCATTTTGTTGACGCACGGCCCGAAAGGAGAAACATTTGTTGTTGTGTCGATGGATCCGTTAATTCGAACGGGAGAGCCACAGCGTCGGTGTTTGTTGGAGAGAGGGAGAGAGAGCTTACGAAAGAGCGACAAAAAAAAAAAAAAAACAGTGGCGCTGTTTTGTTGTTTTCTGAGGGGGTTGGTTCCTGGCAAGTAGGTAGCTTGTTTGAAATCCTTCCCATTCCTGCCGTGATTGACAAAGAACTGGGATTATGAGTCCTCTACCTAAGCCAGTCACCGATGTGCGTGTGTCTCGTCCTCATCGCTGGGTGATGAGTGCGTATTGCGCGCGCTCTTCATTATTATGATTATTTATTTTTTGGTCGCATGATATCACCCATCCTGGTGACAAGCCCACGAACCTTTCCCCCAAAACTGTCCAACCCATTCGCACGCTCCTATTCGGCGCAAGTAACTGAGGCACTAATGAGCCGCCATCTAAATATGGACCGGCGTCTTGGCCGACCCATTTACTTTTTGTCGCCTTCACCTCCGGCGGACCACGCCAACCGTAACGGATGTCTCCTTGGCCCCCAGCGAGAAGATTTCATCGACGATTAAGCTCAATTTTGAAACATTACTTTTGATAGCTCCTGACAACCAGAATAGTTCTGCTCGATTGGAGATCAGTCGTGTTGTTGTTTATTTTTTTGTTTTTATAGAAAATTCCAGTAATTTTGCTAATTCCTTCTTTTGTATTGGTTTCAAAGAATGTTCATTGACCCAACTGAATGCGCCATAAACCACTGAGGAGACACCGACTGACTCTGATTCAAGACTAGACCGCGATGACCGAGGATACGGAGTACAAGAAGCTGCCGGTGGAGGAGCGATGCGTCCACAAGCTGTGGAAGGCGCGTGTGGACGGCTTCGAGGAGGCTGCCAAGATATTTCGCGAACTCGACGATGAGAAGTCGCCGGAATGGTCCAAGTTCGCCGGACTCATCAAGAAGATGGTCGTGGACTCGAACGCCATGGCCCAGGAGAAGGGGCTGGAGGCGGCGTTGATTTTCGTGGAGAACAGCGGACTGGCCGGCCGGACTGTGGGCGATGTCATGACGGGCATTGTCCAGAAGTGCATTGCAGCTCCAAGGACCAAAACCAAGGAGCTCTCCGTCCAGGTGACTCTCATGTATGTGGAGATTGAGAAGCAGGAAGCCGTCGTCGAGGAGCTAGTCAAGGGCATGGAGGCCAAGAACCCCAAAATCGTGTCCGCCTGCGTGGCGGCCACCACCCAGGCTCTGCGCGAGTTCGGCAACAAGGTAATCAGCGTCAAGCCACTCATCAAAAAGTTGGCCCCCCTGATGTCCGACCGCGACAAGGCGGTGCGCGACGAAGGCAAGCAGCTGGCTGTGGAGATCTACCGCTGGATCGGTGCAGCGATGAAGCAACAGATCAACACTCTGCCCCAAGTGACTCTCAAGGAGTTGGAGGACGAGTTCGACAAGCTCAAGGGCGAGCGGGTGGAGCCCTCAAGGTAGGTCTCATAATCCTTCCTGTCTGATTCTATAATCAAAGCGTGTCTCTTCAGATATCTAAAATCGCAGCAGGAGAAGCAGGCTAAGATGGCCGAAGTTGCAGCAGAAAACGAGGATCCCTACAATGGTAAACAGAAATGATATCCTTTAGTGAAAACCTAATCCTCTTTTTTGAATGTAGAAGAAGATGGCGAAGCTGGCGTGGAGGAAATCGATCCCATGGATCTCCTTGATCCTGTGGATATACTTTCCAAACTACCGAAGGACTTTTACGACAAACTGGAGGAGAAGAAGTGGACATTGCGTAAGGAGTCTCTCGAGGCTTTGGAGAAGCTTCTCACCGACCACCCCAAGCTGGAGAACGGCGAGTATGGGGTCTTGGTAAGCACCCTGAAGAAAGTCATAACCAAGGACTCGAACGTCGTGCTTGTCGCGATGGCGGGAAAGTGCCTCGCCCTGCTGGCCAAAGGACTCGCCAAGCGATTCTCCAACTATGCATCGGTGAGTTGAAACCAAAAATAATAGAAAGAATGATGAACCAATGATCTTTCATTGCAGGCTTGCGTGCCATCGCTCTTGGAGAAGTTCAAGGAGAAGAAACCGAATGTTGTGACTGCACTGCGCGAGGCCATCGATGCCATTTACCTGTCCACTTCGCTGGAAGCCCAACAAGAATCTATCGTGGAGTCGCTTGCCAATAAGAATCCGAGTGTTAAGTCCGAGACTGCCATGTTCCTGGCAAGGGCACTAACGCGCACGCAGCCCACGGCGCTAAACAAGAAGCTCCTGAAGCTGTTGACCACCAGTCTGGTGAAGACGCTGAACGAGCCAGATCCGACGGTCCGCGACAGCAGCGCCGAAGCCCTTGGCACCTTGATGAAGCTGATGGGCGAAAAGGCAGTGGCGCCGTTGCTGACCGACATAGATCCCCTCAAAATGGGAAAGATCAAGGAGTGCCACGACAAGGCGGAGATCAAGATAAAGGTTGCCGGCCCCAAAAAGGAGGCTCGCCCTGCATCAGCCCCGCCGGCCAAGGCTGCCGCTCCCGCCAAGGCTACGGCCGGCAGTGCGGAGCCGAAGACTGTAACTCGCCCTGCCACCACAGGGGCACGCAAGGTGATAAAGAAACCCGTGGGCCCATCTGGCGGTGGGGCATCTGGCGGAGGAACAGTCGCAGCTTCGAAAGGATCGGGCAAGGCCCTGGCCACTGAGAGGGAGCTGGCACCCGAAGAGGTGCAGGCCAAGGCCGAGGAAATTCTGCCGCCGGACATCCTAAATGGTCTCGTGGACTCAAACTGGAAGAATCGTCTTGCGTCTGTGGAACAACTCATGGGTGATATAACCAGTTACGATGCCAAGCAGGCGGGGATATCCCAAGTACTGATCCGTACAATCAGCGGTCGCAAGCCTGGACTCAAGGAGATGAACTTTCAGGTAAGGAGACTGTCCGGCATATCCTTCTACAGAGTTGGCTAGAATGGCTATAATTAAGATATCCAACTTATGCCACGACTTAATCCTTTTTCAGGTACTCAAGTTTAAATTGGATGTTATACGCAGTGTGGCGGAGAACTATCCGCTGACCACCACCACTGTGGACCAGGTGATCAACGAAATAACCGAGAAACTTGCCGATGCCAAGAATGGCACCGCTGCCGCCGATGTCCTCACCGCCTTCGCCGAAGCCACCAAGCTAGAATACGTTGTGGGCAAAGTGCTAACATTCACCTTTGAGCAAAAGTCACCCAAGGTCCAGTCAGAGGCGTTCAATTGGGTCAACAAGTCCATCACCGAGTTCGGCTTCCAGCTGCAGCCCAAGACCCTGATCGAGGACGTTCGCAAAGGCGTTCAGAGCACAAATCCTACGGTGCGCGGCGCTGCCATCCAACTGGTGGGCACCATGTCCATGTACATGGGCAATGCCCTGATGATGTTCTTCGACAGCGAGAAGCCGGCCCTGAAGTCCCAGATTCAGGCCGAGTTCGACAAGAATGTTGGCGAGAAGCCGCCAAAGCCGGTGCGTGGCGTTCAGAAATCTAGTGGAGGCGGTGCCAGCAACTCCGCGGAGAATGATGAGGAGGAGAGCGGGGCGGTCGAAGACGAACCCATCAACATGGCCGATCTCTTGCCGCGCGTAGACATTGCTCCACAGATCACGGAGACCCTGCTGAAGGAGATGTCCGACAAGGACTGGAAGGCTCGCAATGAAGGGCTTACGAAGCTGCAGGCGATCATCTCCGAGGCGCGCTTGATCAAGCCGAGTATTGGGGACTTGGCGCCAGCATTGGCGCACCGCCTAGTCGACTCCAATGCGAAGATCGCGCAGACGGCGCTCTCCATTTGCGAGCAGCTTGCCACCGCCATGGGCGCGGGCTGCCGGAGCTATGTGCGCACTCTCTTCCCGGGATTCCTGCACGCTTTGGGCGACAACAAGAGCTTCGTGCGTGCCGCCGCCCTTAACTGCATCAACTGTTTCGGCGAGAAGGGCGGCTACAAGGAGTTCTTCGAGGCGGAGATGATTGCCGATGCCCTCAAGGGCGGATCTCCGGCTCTTAAGTCTGAGCTGTGGGCCTGGCTCGCGGACAAGCTGCCTGGGCTGCCGCCCAAGTCAGTGTCCAAGGAGGATCTGCATGCCATGGTGCCGCATCTGTATGCCCATATCTGCGATCGGAATGCGGAGGTGCGCAAGAACGCCAACGAGGCTGTTCTGGGCATCATGATCCACCTGGGCTACGAAGCCCTGGTACGGGCTCTGGACAAGCAGAAGCCGGCATCGAAGAAGGACATTTCGGCGGCCCTGGATAAGGCGCGACCCAATCTCCCAGTGAAGCCGCTACCCAAGGGCAAGCAGCAGGCTCCTATTCCCGAGGAGCCCAAGGCAAAGACAGTACGCGGCGGAGGGGGCGTCACCAACAGCGGATCAGCTGCAGGGATCCAAAAGAGTGCCTCTGCGCGATCTTCGGCAGGGCAGGACAAGCAGCCGGCACCGACGCGCAAGAAGGACGAGGACGTCGACACCTCGCCACTGCTGGCGATAAACAATGCGAAGAACCAGCGTCTCCTGGATGAGCAGAAGATGCGGGTGCTCAAGTGGACTTTTACGACGCCGCGCGAAGAGTTCACCGAGCTCCTTCGCGAGCAAATGATGGCCGCGAATGTCAACAAGGCCCTGTTGGCCAACATGTTCCACGACGATTTTCGGTAAGATTGGACTTTAAATCCTTGGTGGACTACTTGATAACGCATCCTCTTCTTTCGTCCAGCTATCACTTAAAGGTCATTGAGCAGTTGAGCGAGGATCTGGCTGAGAACAGCAAGGCTTTGGTGTGCAATCTGGATCTGATACTGAAATGGCTCACTCTGCGCTTCTACGATACGAACCCTTCTGTGCTGATTAAGGGTCTCGACTATCTGGTGCAGGTCTTCCAGATGCTCATCGACATTGAGTACATCCTGGCCGAAAACGAGGGCAGCTGCTTTGTGCCCCACCTTCTGCTGAAGGTAAGCCTCAGTGGGAGGATGTCTCATGTGTGCAGAGTGGGATAATTATTCTTATTTTAGATTGGAGACCCCAAGGATGCGGTTAGGAATGGAGTGCGTCGGGTTTTGCGTCAAGTTATCCTGGTCTTCCCCTTCGCCAAGGTCTTTGGCTATGTGATGGAGGGCCTCAAGTCGAAGAACGCTCGCCAGCGCACCGAGTGCCTGGACGAGCTGACCTTCCTGATCGAATCGTACGGCATGAACATCTGCCCCCCGGCAGCGGTGCGAGAGATTGCTCGCCAGATCTCCGATCGGGACAACTCGGTGCGCAGTGCCGCCCTCAACTGCGTCGTCCAGATATTCTTCCTTGCCGGCGAGAAGACCTACAAGATGATCGGCCAGCTGAACGAGAAGGATCTGTCCATGCTGGACGAACGCATTAAGCGGGCCAAGAAGACGAAGAAACCGGCGCCACCACCCGTCGTTGAGGGGCCCAGCGGAACTAGACCGTCGGCCGTTCCCCAGCAGGACAGCATTGAGATCGAGGACGCGGTGATGGGCAACGGGTGCGATGAGCTGCCGCCGCCGGACGACGAGGGGTAAGTGTAGGTGGGGACTGGCCGGATTCTAAAGCAATATCTTAAGACCTAGCTACAGCCTCCTAACCCAACAACTCAGCTTGGTGAGTGCCCTGATCAGCCGAGGGTTGGAAACTACTGCCGCCTTTATGAGTCAGGCCCTGTCGCGCCAAGTCAGGGCCAAGGCGGGTACAAAACCATCAAAAATACCCATTGGACTTATCCGAAAGAGCTGGAATGAGAAGCATGTGTGACATGCGACTTTTATATATATTTTGTTACATGTACTATATAGAAGTTCTGAATACAAGTTCAGATTACCCATAAGGTGCTAGAATAATATTTTTTTTTATTAAAAGTTTGATGAAAGGGTTGGTGGTTATAACTTCCTCCGTTATAAAGCTTTCGTGTTCCAGAAAGTGGTTTCCAACCTCGGATATATCCAGTACCTTTACCTTGCTTACCCTCTGTTGATTTCTGTTGATTTTGGTTTCATTTCTTACCCACTCTCAGTTGTCAGCGGGCGTTGAATGCGCGTGGGCAGAGCAACCTGATCCTGGCGGAGCGGAGTGCCACCAACGTGGTATCCTACTTGAACTCCCTGACCCGGCAGGCGTAATGTGGCTTTCATTTTTTTACTTTATGTTGTTTTGTTTTGTTTTTGTGCTGCTTGCTGGCGTGTTTTTGTTTGTTTTTGTTTGTCGCAGTCGCCTATGTCCTTCCTGTCGGCCCTGTTGTGGCTCTGCTTTGCATGTTACTGGCACAGTTGTGGTTAACTAGTTGGGCTAACACCTTCGTTCTCTTTTCTCTCCCCACATAATAAACACATTCGCAGGACATTTGATCAGGCTCCGTCGTCGCAGCTGCTCCTCTTACAACAGCAACTGGCTCAATTACAGCAGCAGGCCCAGCTGCAGAAGCCCAGCGGTCCCTTCGGATTGGACCTGCAGGTGATCAATGAGATTGAAAAGGATTGGGTCCGTGTGGACCATATGGAACTGAAATCGGTGACGAACGTGGACATCTCGCCGCTCGATGAGCCCATCAAGATACGGTCCGTTGCGGGCGGAGTGCAGTATCCTCAGGAGAAGTTCGATCGCTTGATTTCGTGCCAGCACTACCTTCAACAGACCCTGACCACATCCCCTTCCTCGGCTGGAGGTGTGGCCAGTGGTATCTCGCCCTACCGCAGTCCCATGCGCCTGCAGCTTCAGCAACAGCCTCAGCAGGTGGACAACAACATGCCGAAGTAAGTGAGCTTAGACCTTTTCTCTTTCAGTCTCTAATAGATCCTTTCTCTTCTCCTGCAGCCTGGCCGATGTGCTGCCCAAGCATGACCCGCAGCTGGTCAAGGTTATCAAGTCGGTCAGCAGCACGGACACCTTGAAGGCACGTGCGGCCATCAATGAGCTGGCCGCCATAATCGAATCTCCCGAGAAGCAGGCCGTGCTCCGGGACTACGAGGAAATATTCATACAGAATGTGCTGGCACAGTTAAAGGTGAGTACTTCCCTTGAAACGGTTTCACTTCACTAATGGAATGGCTTCCCCTTCCAGAATCTCTCTCAGATGCCTTCGGCCCAGTCCGTGGTGGTTTACCAGCCGCTGCTGTCCATACTATACACCTTTTTCCATGCCAACATTCTGGGCAAGACGCTGAGCGTGGCCTGCATTAAGAATCTCATGTCGTCGCTGCTGAACCTAATGGCTGATCCGAAACTGGCCGTGGGCGATGACAGCCAGTACAACAAGGTGATCAACGGCATTTGCCTTAAAGTGCTGGACAAAGTAGACTTTACGAATTTAAACTGGTTAGTTGTTGGAGACTGAAAATTGCTAGGTGACTCTAATCAAGGTCTTGTTCGAACAGTGCTCTTATCCGATTGCTGCGCGAGACTTGTCCAGAAGCGAAGCTTCCGAAGTTCACGGATCTTCTAATGAAGTGCATCTGGCGGAATGTGAAAATGCTGCCAGAGCGCAGCAATGAGCTGAACTACGATGCTGTCATATTGGAAGTGCACGAGTTTATGCTGGCCCTGCCCAGCACCTGGTGGCTGAACCGTCCGTCGGACACCCCGATGCGCACGATCAAGACCATTCTGCACAACATGGCCAAGGTGAAGGGAAATGCCATCCTCCAGCATCTCAACCAGATACCCACACATTCGGAGCTGCACACGTATCTGATACGCATCCTTAAGGTTTTGTTTACTTCTTCATGATCTTAACCTTAGTCTCACCATGTTTTTTTGTACAGAATTTCCAAAAGGATGGATCTTTAAATGCTACTGGGGCATCGCCACAAAGAGCCAAGGAGATTGCCTCTAAGCGTATCTCGCACCAGACCCACGACACAGTATCTCAGATCTTTAAGCTAATCTCTGACCGAGATACAAAGCAGCAAGGTCTGCAAAAGCTTTACGACTTCAAGGTTTGTCTTCTGAGGGGTTTTTTTTTGTCGATAGGTCAGAGAATAAAATATATTTTTGCAGAAACAAAACCCCGAAATTGACCTTAGCACCTTCCTGCAAGGTTCAAGTGTCACTTTCCACAAGTACATCGAGGAGGGGCTGGCCGAGATCGAACGTAGCCACCACACCGACACCGGCACACAGGCGCCCGATAATCGTACAGGTAAGAGCGGCTCATGGATCATTTAACACCGCGAATGCATCTACTAACCCCACGCACACGAACTTGCATTTGTACGCGACCCACTGCAGCAGCTACCCGTTCTTATCTCACAGATGCCAACCACCAGAACAGCGCCCACGATGCCGACTTCTGGATGGATCGTCTGCAGTATCATCTGAGTGGAGGCGGTGTGGGCGGCAAGCTGTCCTCCGGCCGCTCCGCCGATGATGGCTCTCATATGCTGGACAACAAGGTCGCCGACGAGAATCTGTGCCTCAACTCGATGAACTCCCAGAAGGCGTCGCTCATCAAGCGCGATGTGAGTTAACATATATGCCCTACTAAGTCGATATCTAAAATGTGATTGATTTTCAGAAGCGGGACATGTCGCCGAACCGGTTGCAGCACCTCCAGGCCAAGTTGGCCCAGATCAAGAAGGAGAACCACGTCTAATTAGTTGGGCTAAGACTTCCGGAGGCTGGAAGTCCTAGAAGTCCTGGAAGCTATACACATAAGATACCGAAACAGAAACAGACAATGACAACCCAACAACATAAAGCGAGCAAGGCCTCGTCGTATACTACATACATGATCATTTATTATTTAACATAGTTGTATGCTTTTCAAATCGGCACATCTATATATATATATATTTACGTAAATAATGTTTAGTAACAGGAGCAGCAGCAGCAGCGAGTGTCGAAAGCAGATTAACAACAGTAACAATAATTAACAGATCACACTATAACTACTATGCTACGCCTACTCCAAACTATATATTGTACTTGTTCTAATATAACAATTGATCGGTCTAATGTATTAGCACTGAGTTGTGTTCTGTATGCGATTCAATTCGAGTTGACTCGATTGGCCGAGCTGAGATTGAGATTTAGGTCCTGATTTGCCCTGTAAATGTGACTGTGACTGTGACTGCGACCGGGTTCGTTCCATTTTAGATCGCTTGTTAGTTTAAATTATCAGTGAGTGAGTTATCAGCAGCAGAGTGTTAATGGTTTGTGTTTTGCATCGCTCTCTGCACCGCTAGGATCGGTTCTTGTTATGTCTGGTTATGTTTTCCACACTCAACACGCCTCAAATTGTTTCAAAGCCAAGCGTGGGGCTCAGTGCGCGCTAACAACTCTAATTTATACTCGTATTAGCTAACAGTAGTTTCTACCAAATAGCAGTTACCCCGTAACTTTTGTTTAGTTTAAGACCCGTTCAGTTTTATCTTCACACATCCCTGCCAATACACACACACACTCCCACACACATCCTCACAAGAGCACACAGATTTTCTAAGCAGCTGGCACGCAGGACACGCTGGATAACAAACACAGTAGACACGCGAGCGTATTTTTGTAACATCCTCATGAACTATATGCGAAAATAAATGTTATATTTATAATTCAGCCATCCTTGAGTTTCGATTTAATCGGCCACTGGCACCACATCCTCCGTGATTTCAAGCTCGTCATCCTCTCCGTCCTCGCCGCCCTTGGAGGACTTGGCGTAGTGCGATGAGATGGTGGCCACACGAATGGCTGCCTTGAAGCCGACGCGAGCCTTCATCTTGGCCAGTTTTGCCTTCCAGTTCTCGTCCCGCGACGGCAAGTCGTTGAGGTACTCGATCATCTCCTCCTTTTTGGGATCCACTATGGCCAGCACCGACATGCATCCGTCCACCGTTCCCAGGACAATGGCCCGCCCGTCCTTGCTGCTCTTGATCGCCGTCAGCTCGGCCTGCAGCCTGTAGTTGGCTATCATCTCAGTGTCCCCGGTCCGGAAGACTCGAATCGTCTTCCTACCGCTATGATAATAGGCCACATACTCATCGTTCTCCGTGAAGATGCAGATCACCGAGAACACGCCCTCCGCCACCTTGGGAATGAAGGTCTTCACAGTGGTGCCCTTCCGCAGCTCCAGCATCTCCAGTCCGCCCCGCGTCGGAGCATACAGTCCGCACTTTCCATCCCGAGTGATGCTGCCGCCCCACTTGGCAATGGAGCGCACGTGCTTCTTGGTTTTGATGTCCATCACACTGCCCTTCTCGCTGCTAATCACCGCCACCTGGTTGGCCTTGTGCGGCATCGGGACGAGAGATAATACCTCCTTGATGGCGCATCCCTTCAGCAGGATCTTGGACACGAAAGCTCCGTTCGCGGCGCTGTACACGCCCAGGCAGTCCTTGTTGGACTTGTCCACTGTCACCACCACAATGTAGGCGTTGTCTGCCGTTATCACGGATTGCCGGAAAGGCATGCCCGTGATCATCCGGATGGGAAAGTCGAACCGGAAGAGGATTTGGCCTTCTGCAAGGATGAAGGATGTATTTAAATAAATGTTAAAGGAGCTCTTCGGAGAAACTACTTCACCTGGCACAGATCTCATGGTTGTAATGGCTGTAAGCCGATTGGCTTCATCTCCCGCTCCACCGGCGGCTGCCGCAAGGATATCCCGCTGATTGATATTTGGGACGGAAACGGTGAGTACCTTATACCCGTAGTCCATGAGTGTGATCTGCTGGATTCCGGGCTGGTCGTCCCTGTAGACAACCTGTTCGGAGACCCGGTTCCAGATGAGGAACTTTCCGGTTTCCGAGGATATGATGTAACGTCCGTCCGGTGTGATTTCTGCGTGGGTGACAATGGCACCCAGAGGACTATCGGCCAGCTTGGCCAGCAGCCGGCCGGAACGTGTCTCCCAGACTCCCACACAGCTTCTGGTGACCGTGACCGCCATGTCCACCTCCGAAAGACTGATATCATCGATCTGCAGCTCATGCCGGTCGATGACGTGCACCTTTTCGAAGATATTGTTTATGTTCCACACCTTCACGGATCGATCGATGGAGGAGGTGACCAGGTTGTTCCAGTTTCCAATCGTCAGCGGCTCCAGCTGGATGATGCGACCAAAGTGGGCGTCCAGCACTTTGGCCAGCTGCCCGGAGCTGAGGCACCACACATACAGATTTTTGCGTACTCCGGCCACGGCGTAATCCAATCGGGAGCTGACCATGATGGAGTTGGACTGCATAATGCGGGTGGTAATGTTGCGCACTCCGTGGGGCAGCGGCAAGTACAATGCGATGTCCGTAAGACGCGATTCCACCTCGGAATCCTTCTCGCGACCACCAAAGTCCCAGATAACGAATCCCTTCCCAGCCGTTCCCAGGAGCATGCGGTCGTGCTGGTCCAGCCGCAGTTGCAGCAACATCTCCTTGTCGTCGTTCTCGAAACGCGGCAGGCTCTCCACCAAACTCCAGCGTATCTCGCCGGTTTCCTCATCCTCGACGAAGTCGAAGATCGATACCTCAAAGTTCTCCTCGTTGGCACAGCCATACGCCCGGGTCCGTCCCTTGTTCATCACCATGGCGCTAAAGAATTTCTGGGAATTGGAGTGGTTGCTGCTACGACAAGAGTCTAGCCTAAGGCGCATTTCATTGATGGATCCCGACCAGAAAACGACATTGTAGTCCGATGGGGTGAAGAATTCCATGGCTAAAGATTTAATTAGGATTATTAAGAAAAGATTATTTACTTAGTATGTAGGATTACTTACTAAGTATCTCCCACTCGTCGTTGTCGCCAGGCACCTCAAAGGTGTCCACCAGATTGCCCCGCATATCAAACTGAGCCCATCGTAGCTTACAGGTGATAAATAGGCTTTGTAAAAGATATAATATAAGATATATATTAGGATAATACTGCAGGACAAACCCACTTTTGATTGAGAAGATAGAGACCGCTGACTGGTCCATGGGACTCCTCGAACGGACTGTTGATCACCACAAACTCGCTGGAGAGCATGTTGAGGAGCACTGTCTGGTTGTTGTTGGAGTAGGCGGCGGCCCACTTGTTGTCCGGGCTGAGGACGAGCTGTTGCATGATGCCTTCAATGCCAGGATTAACATCCCGAGTCAGATCCGAGGTGGACAAGTCGAAGGTGATGAAGTGCGTGGAAATGGAGACCATGTAGCGCATGTCGCTGGTGAGGCAGAAGGCGAAGACTGCAAACTGGTGCCCCTCCAAGGAGTACTAAGAATGAAAAAAGTTATTTAAAATTAATTATTATGCATTTTTGTTAAGCCCCACCTTCAAAGGACCTCCTGGAGTATGAAGGCAATGATTAACCGGAATGAGGGCGCAATCCTTGGGACCGCAGCGATCGCAAGCCCGCAGCAACATCTTTATGTTCGGATTACCCCCGATCTCGGGCAGCAAACGACCAATGAGCTGAGGCGCCAACATATTCGGATAAATGGCTAGGATGGCGCCGCCCAAGCGCAGGGCATCTGCTACCAGCATTAGCTCTCGTTTGGCCTCCTTGTCATCCGTATTGGTAGAGGCATCCTCGAAGTCAGCTAGCACTGCCTGCAGAGGGCAGCTGGAAAGCTTGGCATGAAGCCAGTCGTAGTTGAAGAGGACATGCTCGAAGAGATCCTTGAACCGGCGAGAGCGGACAAAGTGGAAGGGAAGCTCACCAAACTTGGGGGAAAAAAGGATAATCAGATGGCTCTCAGAATGAAAATGTTGTAGAACCCACCTTCCGAAGATTATACCTTTTGGAGAGGCCATCCTTGCTGGTAAATACCAGCGGTTGGATGGGCACTTTACGATCAGCGGAGCCCTCCTTGTCCGCCAAGCCGAAGCGGTGCCGCTGAATCTCCGTAAACTTGAACGGCTTGGGCACTCCACCGCCCCAAATGCCCAAATAGTAATCAGCAATCATGGAGTGGAAGTAAATGGCCATGTTCATGTTCTTGAAGTAGCGCTCCTTGGCGGTGTCCCGAAACTGGCGATGGTACCAGTTCATCACGTTCACGCCGTCCGCCTCACGTTCACTCAGATAGTTGGGCAGATCATTGCGGATACGGGTCCAGAGCAGGGGCGGAATACGCCGCACCGGAGGCATGTGGTACTGATAGACGTCGTCCAGCACCTTGTCATCCAATGAAATGAGATCCTCCAGCTCGCTCTCGGATAGCCCAGACTTAGATGCAGTGATATAGGCGAGAGCATGGAAGACCAGGATGCGGCCGTGTTGCTTCTCCACCCGCTCGAACAGCAGCATAATGGAGTCCATGACCGTGTTGGCCAGGTGCGTCTCCTGGGGACGGGTGTAGCTGCGCCAGCGGCAGATCTCGGCAAAGACGAGCTTCACGAAAATGGGCAGAGAGCACTTGCTGATGGCATTCGCCACCAGACGCCACTGGTAGTTGTTCAGATCCCGGCACGCCGTTTTCATCCACATCTTGATTACGTTCATGGCCAGCTCCTCGCCCAGGGCCGTCACCTCGATGAAGTTCTCCTCGACGTCGATCATCTTGCACAGGACATGGTACTCGTGGGAGACCGTTGGATTCGCCGGCTCATTGGCGCACGAGATGATGATCTGGAAGCAGTCGGTAACGCAACTGGTATACTAGATCTTTGTAATAGTTGGAGTTAGAACCATGCGAGGATCGCCTCATGCAGAACGGCCTCCTTAGGGTGTCGTTTTGGGTGAGGTGTTTGCATTGCACTGTCTTAGTGGCTTTTGCGAGTGATTTTGCTTAGCACGCACAGGTCAAGCAATTGGAAGAACTTACACAGTTTCCCATTAGGGATTTGGGGCATGCGGATGGTATGTACAGGGAAGAGGGGTTTCATGCAGGATACAAGATACTTATAGGTCTTATAGATATATCGTACAGGTCATATAAGATCTCATACAAGCTATGTATTACATAGATCATAAAGGGATACAAGAGATCAGATAGGATCTATAGATAGATCATATAGGGATACAACAGTTTCTACCATTTCTTCTAAAAGAAATATATACGTAGTTTAATATTCCAATTCAAAAAACTTTGCTATGAAAAGTAGACTAAAAAATCTTGGATCTTGAAACATTTAAAAATGAATATCTAAAGCGTATATCTTAATTTCTACAGGGTTAACCTCGTTAGAAATACCTTTGAGGACGGCCTTAGAAAGAATATACATTGAATGAGTCTATAAAATTAGTGATTTGGATCAAATTCTTGAATTAGATGGATAATGGGATCTAATCCTTAATATTTCTTAAGCTCTGAAATCGAAAGTTCTTCCTAAAAGTATTCAAGACTGAAAATAGCAAATAGATCTGTGTGCTAAGGAGGTATATTAAGTGGAAAGCGAAAATATCATGCAAATAGTTTGTACAGTGAGACACCATGCATTAGAGAAAGTATTTATTAAAATATTTAAGAATATCATGCAGTTGTTATTTACAAATTCTTGTATTGGATAACAAGTCAAATTTGCGTTAGCAGCGGACTGTAATTGGAGTCCAAAACCTGAGAGTAGAACTTAAGATCACGGCGCTCACCTTGCAGTGCGGCGGCAGGCGTGTGGGTATCCAGGATACCTTGTTCGAGTCTTGGGTGCCCGTCAGCTGGTCGACAGAGTCGAGGTACAGGGTCAGTGGCTGGGTGGGGCTGGCGTAAGTTAGTAATTGCTTAAAGTGTGCTGTTAAGGGGACAAGATCATCGGGTATGTTCTCGAAGGGTAGCATATAGTTGTAAGATATCTACAGGATATTGTATTTTTTGTTGTTGTCAGGGAGTACATGAGTGGGAGTGGTAGAGTTTGGAAGAAAATTTAGTTGGATTAGTTAGGAGTTAGCTCAAGCTCAAGGGGCTTGGGCTTGGTTTTGGATTTGCATTCACTTCACCTGCTGGCAAATGGAAATCAGGGTGGCCGTCAAGGCACTGGAGTCCGGCGTGGTGCCCAGGAAACGGATGACATTGATGGGCCGGGCGTGGGCGAACCACTCGGTGGCCACGAGGGAAGCGCTCTTGGAGAGGAGCGAGGTCTTGCCGCAGCCTCCGTCGCCGAAAAGGACAAGTGGCTTATCTGAATCCCCCAGCATATAGCGCTTGATACGTTCGCAACTTTCCTCGCGTCCGTAGAATATCTTCACCGAATTGTTGCAAGCATGCAAATGCTGAAGGATCTCAGTTACTATCTGCCCCTGTGCACTGGAGTCCTCTTTGCGCATCGCCCTATCGACTAGCTTCACCACGTTCTTATAGAAGTGCGAGATGAAATGATTCAGGTACTCCTCATGCGTCTCAATGTCCAGGCCCTCCCGTCCGATCCACTCCACCGTATATCTGCAAGTGTCCCCCGTTTTTGATTTCGGATTAGCAATCCCCATCATTTGAAACTAATATTCCCTTCCCCATCCCCGATCCCTTACTTCTGGGCGTTGCTCGCCTCAATCTTGGCCGGCAGCCGTGTGTCCCTAAGGTCTCCCAGTAGCTTGGCCGACTCGGTGTCGAGACTGCGATTAATGATGTCCACGAAGAGGGAGGCCTTCTTCAGATTCTGCAGGTTAATGTTGTTGATGTACCGCACGTATGCCAGACAGTGATTCTTTGTGTTCTTCACATTCAAGATTCCATTGATCACCTCCCGCTCGGTCACTAAACGCCGTTTAGAATTTTGTTTTTTGTTTTTTCTGTTTAGCTATCACTACATTCACTACTTAATTGAAAAAGCTACGAGCTCACCCGACATGAAATAGTTGTGCACGTCGTCCTTGGACATCTTATTGCTGGCTCCGAGCGAGGCAGCCGCCTTACGCAGGAGCTTTTGCATTTTGTTGAGGGTGTCCCACCACACTGCTTGGTCCTCCGCCTGGAGTTTGGGTACTCTCTGCAAATAGCAAGGACCCAATAGTAAGAAATAGTTCCACAATAACCCATAGGGATACCCTATAAGAATTCATAGCGATAGTCCAAGAAACTTGTTTCAAAAAATCAATTGCATTTCCTACTTTATAGAAACATGGTTTAAGTTTAGTAAGTTATCAAAACATTATTTTTTTATAATTTACTTTAAAAACTGTAAGATTGCACAAATTTCATTAACATTATCCACAAAACTTGCACTTCACTTGAAACATCTCCAAAAACAATTACATTAATTAAAGTTTTAATAAAAATATACCTTTCAAGTCACAGGTAGAACTCTTTCTTGTAGATTTATGTTTTAATTTGTCACTTTTCACTTCACTTTTCTCGTTAAAATCATTCCAATAACTTACCTTATTATTGAAATTAATCAAAATGGAAGAAATGGGTTGCAGCACCGATATGGGGGGCACGGCATTGCTGTCCTTTTTGTACCACAAATCCAGGAGAGCGCGGTCCACCCCCATCGAAGTCAGTTCCTCGCAGATGAGCGCCAGTTCCGAGGACACAATATACGTGGGTATGGGTCGGTAGCCGTACTTCTGACCCAGAAATACAATGAAGTTGGGACCCATCGAAAGACGCTGGCAATTTTTGATCTCCCGCATGCAGAGTTCCGTGGTCATGTGATCGTCGGTGGCCTCGTCACGCACTCCCCAACGCATGTCCACCACCTGAAACTCCAGGCCGTGCTTCTCCCGGCAGTAGTCCTTGATGCGCGGATAGCACTTGGCCATCAGTGTGTTACGCTCCATGGTGGTATCTATGCGAAAACCCGAGTTACGTAACATGATGTACACATTGCACTTCGACGACAGTGGGCCACACATGAGGTGTGGTTATACAAAAGGATATTTTCAACGCACCCGTAAATGTGGAGCTGGTGAAGATGCGCACGATTTTCGAGCTAACCGGCGGCAGGGACTCCAGGGAGCCCAGGAAAATCGAGTCTATGGTGCGGTCATCCATGGTCGTCCACTGCAAGAGATAACCTTTTGGCTAATAACTACCAAGAATGCCGCAATTGCAGCGCTTCCGAGATTCCGTTCCGCAGACTTTGAAATCCAATATGTGTCTGCGACGAAGCGGAGACCCAGAAAGTGGCGTAAAGTCGCTGCCGCTGTTTGATCGATAATCCGGATACGTGGCGCATTTGACAGTCGCCTAGTTGACGGTTGTTTTTGAGTTCAGCTCGACTGACAGGGCACGGCAGTGGCCTCCCAACTCCTCACCTAGAGGATGAGTTGTGGCCGGAGTTTTCCCGGGCAACACCTGTTGCTCCACCCGCGGGCTTAGTGATTGGAAAGCCATCGTGCTCTGTTTTATGGACGTCAGACGACTGATTGATGTCTGGGCCTGCGGCTTTGACATACAACAAGTGTTTTCAAGTGCTCGGAACCGGGCCACTTGCGTGCCAGGCTTTCATTCGTGTCCCAGAGGGGATCCCGGGATTGGAGGTGTGAGCGTGGGATTTGTATGGCTGCTCCGCTACTTTGCCGCTTTACAACTTTCAAAGTCACCTGGAATGGCGACTGCCGAACGGGTGGCACTTAATGGCTTTTTGGCTGCAGATTGAGGGTAAGTGGGTGCTGGATTTCTAGCCCCTGATCTGGGGCCGGGAGTGAGTATATCCTTACACATCTGACCTCGACCTAGCGACGTGCGTGTTTGCATAAATAAATCAATCTGGTTGGGGGAGCTTAAGAGTTGGCTTACTTCTTGGCCGGAAGTTCTGTTTTGGGCCAGGACCTTAGCCGCTCGTGTCCCATTTTTAGGCACTGACTTTTGATGGTTTCCCTTTGATTGGGAACTTGGGACAACGAAAGCAAGAGCGAGATTTGGAGATTACCAAATCGAACTTGGGGAACTTTGATTGGCAATGTTTGTTTACAGAAACTTTTCTTAGGTTCGGTATTTCAAATGCCTCATGGTGGAATATATTTAGAAAACTTTAACGCGTGGAATTCTAAAACAGATTTAGGTTTGAAAGCAGGAAGAACTGTTTCATAACTCTATATTTTGGATTAATGGGTAGAGTCCAAAATGAATCCTTTAACGGCATATCAAATATAAGACTACCACGTAAATTACAAAAACCTTTCAACATTCTACAAACACTTTACAAAGTCTTGACGATGTAATTTGACTTACAAGTATACTTCGGCAAAGCATGCTTTGCCTTAACGTTATTCAAATGTCGGACTAATTTAGCCACATGGTGTAAAAATGTATCAGTAGATTAAGGTTTATGAAAAATACTTATTTTTACCAGGAGCTCAGAAAATAAAATGGGTAAATTGTAAAAAAGAATCTTTCAGATACTAGATTTTATTTTTTTTTATTCTTGGTATGCCGAAATCCTAACAGCTTTAACTCACATGAAGCATCGATGTTTTTGGGTGTATATGGTATTCGTTTTTGGACCTAAAAAATCTACATCACCAAACGGACTGGCGCAGCAGCACTTTTAGCAACTTTAAATATTCAAAATGAGATTTCTTGTAGATGTCAGAGATAGTTTCTCATAGATTCAATAATTTTAGATATAATTAATCTATGGATCATTCAGGAAGAAAATAAATGGGACAATATGTTGTAATTTTACAAATATCATGAAAAGGATCGTGTTCGGGGAAGTAAAATTTACAAATTGGTAACCATAGGGGTTGGAGAGACCTGTTACACTGCTTGGAACAGAAAAGGAAGAGTTTGAGTAATTAATGATCAAATGTGGCATTGTACGGTATTTGCTGATCGGATACAAATTGACAGAGTTATGCCTATTGGAAAGCGAGAAAATACACAACTAGAGGGAAATGTCGGTTTCTCGCCATTTCGTAGGGGAAGCCCTTTAATAAAAAATCGAAAATTTTTAAAATGACTTTTAAGCAATACTTTGAATGAGAAAAAGTGCCTGAAGGTTCGCTGATTACAGAATGGTACGCCCCATTTTTGGCCAAAATCATGATGGTACCCCTCCAAAATTAAATTTGAAGAATATTTAGGATCCTTTGATGAGGATCGAAGGGGATTAGTATCCCTGAATCACAAATGGAACTCCTTTTTTGGATTCGGATGCGAAATATGCCGAGATATTCGCCAAAAAGTGAAAGTAAAAGCGTAGGTTGCGGGATTCCGCACTTTTCCAAGGGGTACCATCATAATTTTGGCCGAAAAAAGGGCCAAAATTAAATTTGAAGAATATTTAGGATCCTTTGATGAGGATCGACGGGGATTAGTTCCCTGAATCACAAATGGAACTCCTTTTTTGGATTGGATGCGAAATAGCCGAGATATTCGCCAAAAAGTGGAAGAAAAGCGTAGATTGCGGGATTCCGCACTTTTCCAAGGGGTACCATCATGATTTTGGCCGAAAAAAGGGCCAAAATTAAATTTGAAGAATATTTAGGATCCTTTGATGAGGATCGACGGGGATTAGTGCCCTGAATCACAAATGAAAATTCCTGAATTTTGGCCGAAAAAAGGGCCAAAATTAAATTTGAAGAATATTTAGGATCCTTTGATGTGGATCGACGGGGATTAGTTCCCTGAATCACAAATGGAACTCCTTTTTTGGATTGGATGCGAAATAGCCGAGATATTCGCCAAAAAATGAAAGAAAAGAAAAGCGTAGGTTGCGGGATTCCGAACTTTTCCAAGGGGTACCATCATGATTTTGGCCGAAAAAAGGGCCAAAATTAAATTTGAAGAATATTTAGGATCCTTTGATAAGGATCGACGGGGATTAGTTCCCTGAATCACAAATGGAACTCCTTTTTTGGATTGGATGCGAAATAGCCGAGATATTCGCCAAAAAGTGAAAGAAAAGCGTAGGTTGCGGGATTCCGAACTTTTCCAAGGGGTACCATCATGATTTTGGCCGAAAAAAGGGCCAAAATTAAATTTGAAGAATATTGAAGATCCTTTGATAAGGATCGACGGGGATTAGTTCCCTGAATCACAAATGGAACTCCTTTTTTGGATTGGATGCGAAATAGCCGAGATATTCGCCAAAAACTGGAAGAAAAGCGTAGGTTGCGGGATTCCGAACTTTTCCAAGGGGTACCATCATGATTTTGGCCGAAAAAAGGGCCAAAATTAAATTTGAAGAATATTGAAGATCCTTTGATAAGGATCGACGGGGATTAGTTCCCTGAATCACAAATGGAACTCCTTTTTTGGATTGGATGCGAAATAGCCGAGATATTCGCCAAAAAGTGAAAGAAAAGCGTAGGTTGCGGGATTCCGAACTTTTCCAAGGGGTACCATCATGATTTTGGCCGAAAAAAGGGCCAAAATTAAATTTGAAGAATATTTAGGATCCTTTGATGAGGATCGACGGGGATTAGTTCCCTGAATCACAAATGGAACTCCTTTTTTGGATTGGATGCGAAATAGCCGAGATATTCGCCAAAAAGTGGAAGAAAAGCGTAGGTTGCGGGATTCCGCACTTTTCCAAGGGGTACCATCATGATTTTGGCCGAAAAAAGGGCCAAAATTAAATTTGAAGAATATTTAGGATCCTTTGATAAGGATCGACGGGGATTAGTTCCCTGAATCACAAATGGAACTCCTTTTTTGGATTGGATGCGAAATAGCCGAGATATTCGCCAAAAACTGGAAGAAAAGCGTAGGTTGCGGGATTCCGCACTTTTCCAAGGGGTACCATCATGATTTTGGCCGAAAAAAGGGCCAAAATTAAATATGAAGAATATTTAGGATCCTTTGATGAGGATCGACGGGGATCAGTTCCCTGAATCACAAATGGAACTCCTTTTTTGGATTGGATGCGAAATAGCAGAGATATTCGCCAAAAAGTGAAAGAAAAGCGTAGGTTGCGGGATTCCGAACTTTTCCAAGGGGTACCATCATGATTTTGGCCGAAAAAAGGGCCAAAATTAAATTTGAAGAATATTGAAGATCCTTTGATAAGGATCGACGGGGATTAGTTCCCTGAATCACAAATGGAACTCCTTTTTTGGATTGGATGCGAAATAGCCGAGATATTCGCCAAAAACTGGAAGAAAAGCGTAGGTTGCGGGATTCCGCACTTTTCCAAGGGGTACCATCATGATTTTGGCCGAAAAAAGGGCCAAAATTAAATTTGAAGAATATTGAAGATCCTTTGATAAGGATCGACGGGGATTAGTTCCCTGAATCACAAATGGAACTCCTTTTTTGAATTGGATGCGAAATAGCCGAGATATTCGCCAAAAACTGGAAGAAAAGCGTAGGTTGCGGGATTCCGCACTTTTCCAAGGGGTACCATCATGATTTTGTCCGAAAAAAGGGCCAAAATTAAATTTGAAGAATATTGAAGATCCTTTGATAAGGATCGCCGGGGATTAGTTCCCTGAATCACAAATGGAACTCCTTTTTTGGATTGGATGCGAAATAGCCGAGATATTCGCCAAAAACTCGGAAAGAAAAGACGTAGCTAGAGGGAAATGGTTCCGCACTTTTCCAAGGGGTAGCCCATCATGATTTTGGCCGAAAAAATGGCCAAAATTAAATTTAAAATGAATATTTAGGCAATACTTTGAATGAGAATCGACGTGGATTAAGGTTCGCTGATTACAGAATGGTTCGCCTCTTTTTGGCAAATTGGATGCGAAATAGCCGAGAATATTCGCCAAAAACTGGAAGAAAAGCGTAGGTTCCGGGATTCCGCACTTTTCCACAGGGGTACCATCATAATTTTGGCCGAAAAAAGGGCCAAAATTAAATTTGAAGAATATTTAGGATCCTTTGATGAGGATCGACGGGGATTAGTTCCCTGAATCACAAATTGAACTCCTTTTTTGGATTGGCTGCGAAATAGCCGAGATATTCGCCAAAAACTGGAAGAAAAGCGTAGATTGCGGGATTCCGCACTTTTCCAAGGGGTACCATCATGATTTTGGCCGAAAAAAGGGCCAAAATTAAATTTGAAGAATATTTAGGATCCTTTGATGAGGATCGACGGGGATTAGTGCCCTGAATCACAAATGGAACTCCTTTTTTGGATTGGATGCGAAATAGCCGA
Source organism: Drosophila monieri (assembly GCA_035047585.1). Taxonomy (NCBI): domain Eukaryota; kingdom Metazoa; phylum Arthropoda; class Insecta; order Diptera; family Drosophilidae; genus Drosophila; species Drosophila monieri. The sequence goes on along the minus strand of JAWNPJ010000122.1, from coordinate 15,509 downwards.
GATATTCGCCAAAAAATGAAAGAAAAGAAAAGCGTAGGTTGCGGGATTCCGAACTTTTCCAAGGGGTACCATCATGATTTTGGCCGAAAAAAGGGCCAAAATTAAATTTGAAGAATATTTAGGATCCTTTGATAAGGATCGACGGGGATTAGTTCCCTGAATCACAAATGGAACTCCTTTTTTGGATTGGATGCGAAATAGCCGAGATATTCGCCAAAAAGTGAAAGAAAAGCGTAGGTTGCGGGATTCCGAACTTTTCCAAGGGGTACCATCATGATTTTGGCCGAAAAAAGGGCCAAAATTAAATTTGAAGAATATTTAGGATCCTTTGATGAGGATCGACGGGGATTAGTTCCCTGAATCACAAATGGAACTCTTTTTTTGGTTCGGATGCGAAATAGCCGAGATATTCGCCAAAAAGTGAAAGAAAAGCGTAGGTTGCGGGATTCCGCACTTTCCCAAGGGGTACCATCATGATTTTGGCCGAAAAAAGGGCCAAAATTAAATTTGAAGAATATTTAGGATCCTTTGATGAGGATCGATGGGGATTAGTTCCCTGAATCACAAATGGAACTCCTTTTTTGGATTGGATGCGAAATATCCGAGATATTCGCCAAAAAGTGAAAGAAAAGCGTAGGTTGCGGGATTCCGCACTTTTCCAAGGGGTACCATCATGATTTTGGCCGAAAAAAGGGCCAAAATTAAATTTGAAGAATATTTAGGATCCTTTGATGAGGATCGACGGGGATAAGTTCCCTGAGTCACAAATGGAACTCCTTTTTTTGATTGGATGCGAAATAGCCGAGATATTCGCCAAAAACTGGAAGAAAAGCGTAGGTTGCGGGATTCCGCACTTTTCCAAGGGGTACCATCATGATTTTGGCCGAAAAAAGGGCCAAAATTAAATTTGAAGAATATTTAGGATCCTTTGATGAGGATCGACGGGGATTAGTTCCCTGAATCACAAATGGAACTCATTTTTTGGATTGGATGCGAAATATCCGAGATATTCGCCAAAAAGTGAAAGAAAAGCGTAGGTTCCGGGATTCCGCACTTTTCCAAGGGGTACCATCATGATTTTGGCCGAAAAAAGGGCCAAAATTAAATTTGAAGAATATTTAGGATCCTTTGATGAGGATCGACGGGGATTAGTTCCCTGAATCACAAATGGAACTCCTTTTTTGGATTGGATGCGAAATATCCGAGATATTCGCCAAAAAGTGAAAGAAAAGCGTAGGTTGCGGGATTCCGCACTTTTCCAAGGGGTACCATCATGATTTTGGCCGAAAAAAGGGCCAAAATTAAATTTGAAGAATATTTAGGATCCTTTGATGAGGATCGACGGGGATTAGTTCCCTGAATCACAAATGGAACTCCTTTTTTTGGATTGGATGCGAAATATCCGAGATATTCGCCAAAAAGTGAAAGAAAAGCGTAGGTTGCGGGATTCCGCACTTTTCCAAGGGGTACCATCATGATTTTGGCCGAAAAAAGGGCCAAAATTAAATTTGAAGAATATTTAGGATCCTTTGATGAGGATCGACGGGGATTAGTTCCCTGAATCACAAATGGAACTCCTTTTTTGGATTGGATGCGAAATAGCCGAGATATTTGCCAAAAACTGGAAGAAAAGCGTAGGTTGCGGGATTCCGCACTTTTCCAAGGGGTACCATCATGATTTTGGCCGAAAAAAGGGCCAAAATTAAATTTGAAGAATATTTAGGATCCTTTGATGAGGATCGACGGGGATTAGTTCCCTGAATCACAAATGGAACTCCTTTTTTGGATTGGATGCGAAATAGCCGAGATATTCGCCAAAAACTGGAAGAAAAGCGTAGGTTCCGGGATTCCGCACTTTTCCAAGGGGTACCATCATGATTTTGGCCGAAAAAAGGGCCAAAATTAAATTTGAAGAATATTTAGGATCCTTTGATGAGGATCGACGGGGATTAGTTCCCTGAATCACAAATGGAACTCCTTTTTTGGATTGGATGCGAAATAGCCGAGATATTCGCCAAAAACTGGAAGAAAAGCGTAGGTTCCGGGATTTACCGCACTTTTCCAAGGGGTACCATCATAATTTTGGCCGAAAAAAGGGCCAAAATTAAATTTGAAGAATATTTAGGATCCTTTGATGAGGATCGACGGGGATTAGTTCCCTGAATCACAAATGGAACTCCTTTTTTGGATTGGATGCGAAATAGCCGAGATATTCGCCAAAAACTGGAAGAAAAGCGTAGGTTCCGGGATTCCGCACTTTTCCAAGGGGTACCATCATGATTTTGGCCGAAAAAAGGGCCAAAATTAAATTTGAAGAATATTTAGGATCCTTTGATGAGGATCGACGGGGATTAGTTCCTGAATCACAAATGGAACTCCTTTTTTGGATTGGATGCGAAATAGCCGAGATATTCGCCAAAAACTGGAAGAAAAGCGTAGGTTCCGGGATTCCGCACTTTTCCAAGGGGTACATCATGATTTTGGCCGAAAAAAGGGCCAAAATTAAATTTGAAGAATATTTAGGATCCTTTGATGAGGATCGACGGGGATTAGTTCCCTGAATCACAAATGGAACTCCTTTTTTGGATTGGATGCGAAATAGCCGAGATATTCGCCAAAAACTGGAAGAAAAGCGTAGGTTGCGGGATTCCGCACTTTTCCAAGGGGTACCATCATGATTTTGGCCGAAAAAAGGGCCAAAATTAAATTTGAAGAATATTTAGGATCCTTTGATGAGGATCGACGGGGATTAGTTCCCTGAATCACAAATGGAACTCCTTTTTTGGATTGGATGCGAAATAGCCGAGATATTCGCCAAAAACTGGAAGAAAAGCGTAGGTTGCGGGATTCCGCACTTTTCCAAGGGGTACCATCATGATTTTGGCCGAAAAAAGGGCCAAAATTAAATTTGAAGAATATTTAGGATCCTTTGATGAGGATCGACGGGGATTAGTTCCCTGAATCACAAATGGAACTCCTTTTTTGGATTGGATGCGAAATAGCCGAGATATTCGCCAAAAAGTGAAAGAAAAGCGTAGGTTGCGGGATTCCGCACTTTTCCAAGGGTACCATCATGATTTTGGCCGAAAAAAGGGCCAAAATTAAATTTGAAGAATATTTAGGATCCTTTGATGAGGATCGACGGGGATTAGTTCCCTGAATCACAAATGGAACTCCTTTTTTGGATTGGATGCGAAATAGCCGAGATATTCGCCAAAAACTGGAAGAAAAGCGTAGGTTGCGGGATTCCGCACTTTTCCAAGGGGTACCATCATGATTTTGGCCGAAAAAAGGGCCAAAATTAAATTTGAAGAATATTTAGGATCCTTTGATGAGGATCGACGGGGATTAGTTCCCTGAATCACAAATGGAACTCCTTTTTTGGATTGGATGCGAAATAGCCGAGATATTCGCCAAAAAGTGAAAGAAAAGCGTAGGTTGCGGGATTCCGCACTTTTCCAAGGGGTACCATCATGATTTTGGCCGAAAAAAGGGCCAAAATTAAATTTGAAGAATATTTAGGATCCTTTGATGAGGATCGACGGGGATTAGTTCCCTGAATCACAAATGGAACTCCTTTTTTGGATTGGATGCGAAATAGCCGAGATATTCGCCAAAAAGTGGAAGAAAAGCGTAGGTTGCGGGATTCCGCACTTTTCCAAGGGGTACCATCATGATTTTGGCCGAAAAAAGGGCCAAAATTAAATTTGAAGAATATTTAGGATCCTTTGATGAGGATCGACGGGGATTAGTTCCCTGAATCACAAATGGAACTCCTTTTTTGGATTGGATGCGAAATAGCCGAGATATTCGCCAAAAACTGGAAGAAAAGCGTAGGTTGCGGGATTCCGCACTTTTCCAAGGGGTACCATCATGATTTTGGCCGAAAAAAGGGCCAAAATTAAATTTGAAGAATATTTAGGATCCTTTGATGAGGATCGACGGGGATTAGTTCCCTGAATCACAAATGGAACTCCTTTTTTGGATTGGATGCGAAATAGCCGAGATATTCGCCAAAAAGTGAAAGAAAAGCGTAGGTTGCGGGATTCCGCACTTTTCCAAGGGGTACCATCATGATTTTGGCCGAAAAAAGGGCCAAAATTAAATTTGAAGAATATTTAGGATCCTTTGATGAGGATCGACGGGGATTAGTTCCCTGAATCACAAATGGAACTCCTTTTTTGGATTGGATGCGAAATAGCCGAGATATTCGCCAAAAAGTGAAAGAAAAGCGTAGGTTGCGGGATTCCGCACTTTTCCAAGGGGTACCATCATGATTTTGGCCGAAAAAAGGGCCAAAATTAAATTTGAAGAATATTTAGGATCCTTTGATGAGGATCGACGGGGATTAGTTCCCTGAATCACAAATGGAACTCCTTTTTTGGATTGGATGCGAAATAGCCGAGATATTCGCCAAAAACTGGAAGAAAAGCGTAGGTTGCGGGATTCCGCACTTTTCCAAGGGGTACCATCATGATTTTGGCCGAAAAAAGGGCCAAAATTAAATTTGAAGAATATTTAGGATCCTTTGATGAGGATCGACGGGGATTAGTTCCCTGAATCACAAATGGAACTCCTTTTTTGGATTGGATGCGAAATAGCCGAGATATTCGCCAAAAACTGGAAGAAAAGCGTAGGTTGCGGGATTCCGCACTTTTCCAAGGGGTACCATCATGATTTTGGCCGAAAAAAGGGCCAAAATTAAATTTGAAGAATATTTAGGATCCTTTGATGAGGATCGACGGGGATTAGTTCCCTGAATCACAAATGGAACTCCTTTTTTGGATTGGATGCGAAATAGCCGAGATATTCGCCAAAAAGTGAAAGAAAAGCGTAGGTTGCGGGATTCCGCACTTTTCCAAGGGGTACCATCATGATTTTGGCCGAAAAAAGGGCCAAAATTAAATTTGAAGAATATTTAGGATCCTTTGATGAGGATCGACGGGGATTAGTTCCCTGAATCACAAATGGAACTCCTTTTTTGGATTGGATGCGAAATAGCCGAGATATTCGCCAAAAAGTGAAAGAAAAGCGTAGGTTGCGGGATTCCGCACTTTTCCAAGGGGTACCATCATGATTTTGGCCGAAAAAAGGGCCAAAATTAAATTTGAAGAATATTTAGGATCCTTTGATGAGGATCGACGGGGATTAGTTCCCTGAATCACAAATGGAACTCCTTTTTTGGATTGGATGCGAAATAGCCGAGATATTCGCCAAAAACTGGAAGAAAAGCGTAGGTTGCGGGATTCCGCACTTTTCCAAGGGGTACCATCATGATTTTGGCCGAAAAAAGGGCCAAAATTAAATTTGAAGAATATTTAGGATCCTTTGATGAGGATCGACGGGGATTAGTTCCCTGAATCACAAATGGAACTCCTTTTTTGGATTGGATGCGAAATAGCCGAGATATTCGCCAAAAAGTGGAAGAAAAGCGTAGGTTGCGGGATTCCGCACTTTTCCAAGGGGTACCATCATGATTTTGGCCGAAAAAAGGGCCAAAATTAAATTTGAAGAATATTTAGGATCCTTTGATGAGGATCGACGGGGATTAGTTCCCTGAATCACAAATGGAACTCCTTTTTTGGATTGGATGCGAAATAGCCGAGATATTCGCCAAAAACTGGAAGAAAAGCGTAGGTTGCGGGATTCCGCACTTTTCCAAGGGGTACCATCATGATTTTGGCCGAAAAAAGGGCCAAAATTAAATTTGAAGAATATTTAGGATCCTTTGATGAGGATCGACGGGGATTAGTTCCCTGAATCACAAATGGAACTCCTTTTTTGGATTGGATGCGAAATAGCCGAGATATTCGCCAAAAACTGGAAGAAAAGCGTAGGTTGCGGGATTCCGCACTTTTCCAAGGGGTACCATCATGATTTTGGCCGAAAAAAGGGCCAAAATTAAATTTGAAGAATATTTAGGATCCTTTGATGAGGATCGACGGGGATTAGTTCCCTGAATCACAAATGGAACTCCTTTTTTGGATTGGATGCGAAATAGCCGAGATATTCGCCAAAAAGTGAAAGAAAAGCGTAGGTTGCGGGATTCCGCACTTTTCCAAGGGGTACCATCATGATTTTGGCCGAAAAAAGGGCCAAAATTAAATTTGAAGAATATTTAGGATCCTTTGATGAGGATCGACGGGGATTAGTTCCCTGAATCACAAATGGAACTCCTTTTTTGGATTGGATGCGAAATAGCCGAGATATTCGCCAAAAACTGGAAGAAAAGCGTAGGTTGCGGGATTCCGCACTTTTCCAAGGGGTACCATCATGATTTTGGCCGAAAAAAGGGCCAAAATTAAATTTGAAGAATATTTAGGATCCTTTGATGAGGATCGACGGGGATTAGTTCCCTGAATCACAAATGGAACTCCTTTTTGGATTGGATGCGAAATAGCCGAGATATTCGCCAAAAACTGGAAGAAAAGCGTAGGTTGCGGGATTCCGCACTTTTCCAAGGGGTACCATCATGATTTTGGCCGAAAAAAGGGCCAAAATTAAATTTGAAGAATATTTAGGATCCTTTGATGAGGATCGACGGGGATTAGTTCCCTGAATCACAAATGGAACTCCTTTTTTGGATTGGATGCGAAATAGCCGAGATATTCGCCAAAAAGTGAAGAAAAGCGTAGGTTGCGGGATTCCGCACTTTTCCAAGGGGTACCATCATGATTTTGGCCGAAAAAAGGGCCAAAATTAAATTTGAAGAATATTTAGGATCCTTTGATGAGGATCGACGGGGATTAGTTCCCTGAATCACAAATGGAACTCCTTTTTTGGATTGGATGCGAAATAGCCGAGATATTCGCCAAAAACTGGAAGAAAAGCGTAGGTTGCGGGATTCCGCACTTTTCCAAGGGGTACCATCATGATTTTGGCCGAAAAAAGGGCCAAAATTAAATTTGAAGAATATTTAGGATCCTTTGATGAGGATCGACGGGGATTAGTTCCCTGAATCACAAATGGAACTCCTTTTTTGGATTGGATGCGAAATAGCCGAGATATTCGCCAAAAACTGGAAGAAAAGCGTAGGTTGCGGGATTCCGCACTTTTCCAAGGGGTACCATCATGATTTTGGCCGAAAAAAGGGCCAAAATTAAATTTGAAGAATATTTAGGATCCTTTGATGAGGATCGACGGGGATTAGTTCCCTGAATCACAAATGGAACTCCTTTTTTGGATTGGATGCGAAATAGCCGAGATATTCGCCAAAAACTGGAAGAAAAGCGTAGGTTGCGGGATTCCGCACTTTTCCAAGGGGTACCATCATGATTTTGGCCGAAAAAAGGGCCAAAATTAAATTTGAAGAATATTTAGGATCCTTTGATGAGGATCGACGGGGATTAGTTCCCTGAATCACAAATGGAACTCCTTTTTTGGATTGGATGCGAAATAGCCGAGATATTCGCCAAAAACTGGAAGAAAAGCGTAGGTTGCGGGATTCCGCACTTTTCCAAGGGGTACCATCATGATTTTGGCCGAAAAAAGGGCCAAAATTAAATTTGAAGAATATTTAGGATCCTTTGATGAGGATCGACGGGGATTAGTTCCCTGAATCACAAATGGAACTCCTTTTTTGGATTGGATGCGAAATAGCCGAGATATTCGCCAAAAACTGGAAGAAAAGCGTAGGTTGCGGGATTCCGCACTTTTCCAAGGGGTACCATCATGATTTTGGCCGAAAAAAGGGCCAAAATTAAATTTGAAGAATATTTAGGATCCTTTGATGAGGATCGACGGGGATTAGTTCCCTGAATCACAAATGGAACTCCTTTTTTGGATTGGATGCGAAATAGCCGAGATATTCGCCAAAAACTGGAAGAAAAGCGTAGGTTGCGGGATTCCGCACTTTTCCAAGGGGTACCATCATGATTTTGGCCGAAAAAAGGGCCAAAATTAAATTTGAAGAATATTTAGGATCCTTTGATGAGGATCGACGGGGATTAGTTCCCTGAATCACAAATGGAACTCCTTTTTTGGATTGGATGCGAAATAGCCGAGATATTCGCCAAAAAGTGAAAGAAAAGCGTAGGTTGCGGGATTCCGCACTTTTCCAAGGGGTACCATCATGATTTTGGCCGAAAAAAGGGCCAAAATTAAATTTGAAGAATATTTAGGATCCTTTGATGAGGATCGACGGGGATTAGTTCCCTGAATCACAAATGGAACTCCTTTTTTGGATTGGATGCGAAATAGCCGAGATATTCGCCAAAAACTGGAAGAAAAGCGTAGGTTGCGGGATTCCGCACTTTTCCAAGGGGTACCATCATGATTTTGGCCGAAAAAAGGGCCAAAATTAAATTTGAAGAATATTTAGGATCCTTTGATGAGGATCGACGGGGATTAGTTCCCTGAATCACAAATGGAACTCCTTTTTTGGATTGGATGCGAAATAGCCGAGATATTCGCCAAAAACTGGAAGAAAAGCGTAGGTTGCGGGATTCCGCACTTTTCCAAGGGGTACCATCATGATTTTGGCCGAAAAAAGGGCCAAAATTAAATTTGAAGAATATTTAGGATCCTTTGATGAGGATCGACGGGGATTAGTTCCCTGAATCACAAATGGAACTCCTTTTTTGGATTGGATGCGAAATAGCCGAGATATTCGCCAAAAACTGGAAGAAAAGCGTAGGTTGCGGGATTCCGCACTTTTCCAAGGGGTACCATCATGATTTTGGCCGAAAAAAGGGCCAAAATTAAATTTGAAGAATATTTAGGATCCTTTGATGAGGATCGACGGGGATTAGTTCCCTGAATCACAAATGGAACTCCTTTTTTGGATTGGATGCGAAATAGCCGAGATATTCGCCAAAAACTGGAAGAAAAGCGTAGGTTGCGGGATTCCGCACTTTTCCAAGGGGTACCATCATGATTTTGGCCGAAAAAAGGGCCAAAATTAAATTTGAAGAATATTTAGGATCCTTTGATGAGGATCGACGGGGATTAGTTCCCTGAATCACAAATGGAACTCCTTTTTTGGATTGGATGCGAAATAGCCGAGATATTCGCCAAAAACTGGAAGAAAAGCGTAGGTTGCGGGATTCCGCACTTTTCCAAGGGGTACCATCATGATTTTGGCCGAAAAAAGGGCCAAAATTAAATTTGAAGAATATTTAGGATCCTTTGATGAGGATCGACGGGGATTAGTTCCCTGAATCACAAATGGAACTCCTTTTTGGATTGGATGCGAAATAGCCGAGATATTCGCCAAAAAGTGAAAGAAAAGCGTAGGTTGCGGGATTCCGCACTTTTCCAAGGGGTACCATCATGATTTTGGCCGAAAAAAGGGCCAAAATTAAATTTGAAGAATATTTAGGATCCTTTGATGAGGATCGACGGGGATTAGTTCCCTGAATCACAAATGGAACTCCTTTTTTGGATTGGATGCGAAATAGCCGAGATATTCGCCAAAAAGTGAAAGAAAAGCGTAGGTTGCGGGATTCCGCACTTTTCCAAGGGGTACCATCATGATTTTGGCCGAAAAAAGGGCCAAAATTAAATTTGAAGAATATTTAGGATCCTTTGATGAGGATCGACGGGGATTAGTTCCCTGAATCACAAATGGAACTCCTTTTTTGGATTGGATGCGAAATAGCCGAGATATTCGCCAAAAAGTGAAAGAAAAGCGTAGGTTGCGGGATTCCGCACTTTTCCAAGGGGTACCATCATGATTTTGGCCGAAAAAAGGGCCAAAATTAAATTTGAAGAATATTTAGGATCCTTTGATGAGGATCGACGGGGATTAGTTCCCTGAATCACAAATGGAACTCCTTTTTTGGATTGGATGCGAAATAGCCGAGATATTCGCCAAAAAGTGAAAGAAAAGCGTAGGTTGCGGGATTCCGCACTTTTCCAAGGGGTACCATCATGATTTTGGCCGAAAAAAGGGCCAAAATTAAATTTGAAGAATATTTAGGATCCTTTGATGAGGATCGACGGGGATTAGTTCCCTGAATCACAAATGGAACTCCTTTTTTGGATTGGATGCGAAATAGCCGAGATATTCGCCAAAAAGTGAAAGAAAAGCGTAGGTTGCGGGATTCCGCACTTTTCCAAGGGGTACCATCATGATTTTGGCCGAAAAAAGGGCCAAAATTAAATTTGAAGAATATTTAGGATCCTTTGATGAGGATCGACGGGGATTAGTTCCCTGAATCACAAATGGAACTCCTTTTTTGGATTGGATGCGAAATAGCCGAGATATTCGCCAAAAAGTGAAAGAAAAGCGTAGGTTGCGGGATTCCGCACTTTTCCAAGGGGTACCATCATGATTTTGGCCGAAAAAAGGGCCAAAATTAAATTTGAAGAATATTTAGGATCCTTTGATGAGGATCGACGGGGATTAGTTCCCTGAATCACAAATGGAACTCCTTTTTTGGATTGGATGCGAAATAGCCGAGATATTCGCCAAAAAGTGAAAGAAAAGCGTAGGTTGCGGGATTCCGCACTTTTCCAAGGGGTACCATCATGATTTTGGCCGAAAAAAGGGCCAAAATTAAATTTGAAGAATATTTAGGATCCTTTGATGAGGATCGACGGGGATTAGTTCCCTGAATCACAAATGGAACTCCTTTTTTGGATTGGATGCGAAATAGCCGAGATATTCGCCAAAAAGTGAAAGAAAAGCGTAGGTTGCGGGATTCCGCACTTTTCCAAGGGGTACCATCATGATTTTGGCCGAAAAAAGGGCCAAAATTAAATTTGAAGAATATTTAGGATCCTTTGATGAGGATCGACGGGGATTAGTTCCCTGAATCACAAATGGAACTCCTTTTTTGGATTGGATGCGAAATAGCCGAGATATTCGCCAAAAAGTGAAAGAAAAGCGTAGGTTGCGGGATTCCGCACTTTTCCAAGGGGTACCATCATGATTTTGGCCGAAAAAAGGGCCAAAATTAAATTTGAAGAATATTTAGGATCCTTTGATGAGGATCGACGGGGATTAGTTCCCTGAATCACAAATGGAACTCCTTTTTTGGATTGGATGCGAAATAGCCGAGATATTCGCCAAAAAGTGAAAGAAAAGCGTAGGTTGCGGGATTCCGCACTTTTCCAAGGGGTACCATCATGATTTTGGCCGAAAAAAGGGCCAAAATTAAATTTGAAGAATATTTAGGATCCTTTGATGAGGATCGACGGGGATTAGTTCCCTGAATCACAAATGGAACTCCTTTTTTGGATTGGATGCGAAATAGCCGAGATATTCGCCAAAAAGTGAAAGAAAAGCGTAGGTTGCGGGATTCCGCACTTTTCCAAGGGGTACCATCATGATTTTGGCCGAAAAAAGGGCCAAAATTAAATTTGAAGAATATTTAGGATCCTTTGATGAGGATCGACGGGGATTAGTTCCCTGAATCACAAATGGAACTCCTTTTTTGGATTGGATGCGAAATAGCCGAGATATTCGCCAAAAAGTGAAAGAAAAGCGTAGGTTGCGGGATTCCGCACTTTTCCAAGGGGTACCATCATGATTTTGGCCGAAAAAAGGGCCAAAATTAAATTTGAAGAATATTTAGGATCCTTTGATGAGGATCGACGGGGATTAGTTCCCTGAATCACAAATGGAACTCCTTTTTTGGATTGGATGCGAAATAGCCGAGATATTCGCCAAAAAGTGGAAGAAAAGCGTAGGTTGCGGGATTCCGCACTTTTCCAAGGGGTACCATCATGATTTTGGCCGAAAAAAGGGCCAAAATTAAATTTGAAGAATATTTAGGATCCTTTGATGAGGATCGACGGGGATTAGTTCCCTGAATCACAAATGGAACTCCTTTTTTGGATTGGATGCGAAATAGCCGAGATATTCGCCAAAAAGTGAAAGAAAAGCGTAGGTTGCGGGATTCCGCACTTTTCCAAGGGGTACCATCATGATTTTGGCCGAAAAAAGGGCCAAAATTAAATTTGAAGAATATTTGCGATCCTTTGATGAGGATCGACGGGGATTAGTTCCCTGAATCACAAATGGAACTCCTTTTTTGGATTGGATGCGAAATAGCCGAGATATTCGCCAAAAACTGGAAGAAAAGCGTAGGTTGCGGGATTCCGCACTTTTCCAAGGGGTACCATCATGATTTTGGCCGAAAAAAGGGCCAAAATTAAATTTGAAGAATATTTAGGATCCTTTGATGAGGATCGACGGGGATTAGTTCCCTGAATCACAAATGGAACTCCTTTTTTGGATTGGATGCGAAATAGCCGAGATATTCGCCAAAAACTGGAAGAAAAGCGTAGGTTGCGGGATTCCGCACTTTTCCAAGGGGTACCATCATGATTTTGGCCGAAAAAAGGGCCAAAATTAAATTTGAAGAATATTTAGGATCCTTTGATGAGGATCGACGGGGATTAGTTCCCTGAATCACAAATGGAACTCCTTTTTTGGATTGGATGCGAAATAGCCGAGATATTCGCCAAAAAGTGAAAGAAAAGCGTAGGTTGCGGGATTCCGCACTTTTCCAAGGGGTACCATCATGATTTTGGCCGAAAAAAGGGCCAAAATTAAATTTGAAGAATATTTAGGATCCTTTGATGAGGATCGACGGGGATTAGTTCCCTGAATCACAAATGGAACTCCTTTTTTGGATTGGATGCGAAATAGCCGAGATATTCGCCAAAAAGTGGAAGAAAAGCGTAGGTTGCGGGATTCCGCACTTTTCCAAGGGGTACCATCATGATTTTGGCCGAAAAAAGGGCCAAAATTAAATTTGAAGAATATTTAGGATCCTTTGATGAGGATCGACGGGGATTAGTTCCCTGAATCACAAATGGAACTCCTTTTTTGGATTGGATGCGAAATAGCCGAGATATTCGCCAAAAAGTGAAAGAAAAGCGTAGGTTGCGGGATTCCGCACTTTTCCAAGGGGTACCATCATGATTTTGGCCGAAAAAAGGGCCAAAATTAAATTTGAAGAATATTTAGGATCCTTTGATGAGGATCGACGGGGATTAGTTCCCTGAATCACAAATGGAACTCCTTTTTTGGATTGGATGCGAAATAGCCGAGATATTCGCCAAAAAGTGAAAGAAAAGCGTAGGTTGCGGGATTCCGCACTTTTCCAAGGGGTACCATCATGATTTTGGCCGAAAAAAGGGCCAAAATTAAATTTGAAGAATATTTAGGATCCTTTGATGAGGATCGACGGGGATTAGTTCCCTGAATCACAAATGGAACTCCTTTTTTGGATTGGATGCGAAATAGCCGAGATATTCGCCAAAAAGTGAAAGAAAAGCGTAGGTTGCGGGATTCCGCACTTTTCCAAGGGGTACCATCATGATTTTGGCCGAAAAAAGGGCCAAAATTAAATTTGAAGAATATTTAGGATCCTTTGATGAGGATCGACGGGGATTAGTTCCCTGAATCACAAATGGAACTCCTTTTTTGGATTGGATGCGAAATAGCCGAGATATTTGCCAAAAAGTGAAAGAAAAGCGTAGGTTGCGGGATTCCGCACTTTTCAAAGGGGTACCATCATGATTTTGGCCGAAAAAAGGGCCAAAATTAAATTTGAAGAATATTTAGGATCCTTTGATGAGGATCGACGGGGATTAGTTCCCTGAATCACAAATGGAACTCCTTTTTTGGATTGGATGCGAAATAGCCGAGATATTCGCCAAAAAGTGAAAGAAAAGCGTAGGTTGCGGGATTCCGCACTTTTCCAAGGGGTACCATCATGATTTTGGCCGAAAAAAGGGCCAAAATTAAATTTGAAGAATATTTAGGATCCTTTGATGAGGATCGACGGGGATTAGTTCCCTGAATCACAAATGGAACTCCTTTTTTGGATTGGATGCGAAATAGCCGAGATATTCGCCAAAAAGTGAAAGAAAAGCGTAGGTTGCGGGATTCCGCACTTTTCCAAGGGGTACCATCATGATTTTGGCCGAAAAAAGGGCCAAAATTAAATTTGAAGAATATTTAGGATCCTTTGATGAGGATCGACGGGGATTAGTTCCCTGAATCACAAATGGAACTCCTTTTTTGGATTGGATGCGAAATAGCCGAGATATTCGCCAAAAAGTGAAAGAAAAGCGTAGGTTGCGGGATTCCGCACTTTTCCAAGGGGTACCATCATGATTTTGGCCGAAAAAAGGGCCAAAATTAAATTTGAAGAATATTTAGGATCCTTTGATGAGGATCGACGGGGATTAGTTCCCTGAATCACAAATGGAACTCCTTTTTTGGATTGGATGCGAAATAGCCGAGATATTCGCCAAAAAGTGAAAGAAAAGCGTAGGTTGCGGGATTCCGCACTTTTCCAAGGGGTACCATCATGATTTTGGCCGAAAAAAGGGCCAAAATTAAATTTGAAGAATATTTAGGATCCTTTGATGAGGATCGACGGGGATTAGTTCCCTGAATCACAAATGGAACTCCTTTTTTGGATTGGATGCGAAATAGCCGAGATATTCGCCAAAAAGTGAAAGAAAAGCGTAGGTTGCGGGATTCCGCACTTTTCCAAGGGGTACCATCATGATTTTGGCCGAAAAAAGGGCCAAAATTAAATTTGAAGAATATTTAGGATCCTTTGATGAGGATCGACGGGGATTAGTTCCCTGAATCACAAATGGAACTCCTTTTTTGGATTGGATGCGAAATAGCCGAGATATTCGCCAAAAAGTGAAAGAAAAGCGTAGGTTGCGGGATTCCGCACTTTTCCAAGGGGTACCATCATGATTTTGGCCGAAAAAAGGGCCAAAATTAAATTTGAAGAATATTTAGGATCCTTTGATGAGGATCGACGGGGATTAGTTCCCTGAATCACAAATGGAACTCCTTTTTTGGATTGGATGCGAAATAGCCGAGATATTCGCCAAAAACTGGAAGAAAAGCGTAGGTTGCGGGATTCCGCACTTTTCCAAGGGTACCATCATGATTTTGGCCGAAAAAAGGGCCAAAATTAAATTTGAAGAATATTTAGGATCCTTTGATGAGGATCGACGGGGATTAGTTCCCTGAATCACAAATGGAACTCCTTTTTTGGATTGGATGCGAAATAGCCGAGATATTCGCCAAAAAGTGAAAGAAAAGCGTAGGTTGCGGGATTCCGCACTTTTCCAAGGGGTACCATCATGATTTTGGCCGAAAAAAGGGCCAAAATTAAATTTGAAGAATATTTAGGATCCTTTGATGAGGATCGACGGGGATTAGTTCCCTGAATCACAAATGGAACTCCTTTTTTGGATCGGATGCGAAATTGCCGAGATATTCGCCAAAAAGTGAAAGAAAAGCGTAGGTTTCGTGACTCCGCACTTTTCCAAGGGGTACCATCATGATTTTGGGCGATAAAAGGGCCAAAATTAAATTTGAAGAATATTTACGATCCTTTGATGAGGATCGAAGGGGATAAGTTCCATGAATCACAAATGGAACTCCGTTTTTGGATTGGATGCGAAATAGCCGAGATATTCGCCAAAAAGTGGAAGAAAAGCGTAGGTTGCGGGATTCCGCACTTTTCCAAGGGGTACCATCATGATTTTGGCCGAAAAAAGGGCCAAAATTAAATTTTAAG